>JAODXP020002171.1:0-27988 GCA_027497455.2 Sardinella longiceps | reverse complement strand
GAACATTCGGGAAGATGCCCTTTGCGGCAAGAGAGGCCAGCGCCACTTCCCCGCAGATGTCTGTCTGGTGAGCCTGAACAAGGGAAATCTGAAATCCGATGACATGAGTTCAATCTTAATGATGATTTTGGAAATGTGTCAAAAGTTAAGGAAACCATGGTCAGAAATAGGCCTACTTTACAAACCATTCTGTAAAAAGGCTCCTTCTTGCCCCTTGGTATTTTAATACCAACATGTGAAATTAAACAGCAGAAAAAGAGCCTTCCCTTACATCAAAATCATGGAAAAATGTGCATTTAGGGACTGTGGGGCAGTCTACTATTTCCAATGCCGGACTAAGCATGTAAACACCAACATGTCACTTTGAGGGTGCCTTGCCGTGGTGAGGTCCAGAACTGTTAGGGTTTTGGACTTCGGTTTTGTCTTTTCCTCTAGCTTCTCCTGTGTTTTCTGTGTCTTTAGTTCATATCCTTCATGTCATGTCATGAGTTTCTAGTTTCACATGTGTTCTCCAGCTTCCTGCGTCTTGTCTTGCCATGTGCTTGTGTTTTGTTACGTTCTTCTGTAAATGTTGTTCTCTCGAGTCTTGTTTTCGAGTCTCGTGTTTGCCTGCAACTGGGTTCCCAAAACCCTTGCCTTGTGGAAACGTGACAGAATGACGGAGCCAACAAAGAAGCCAGCAAGTTTATTTTTTTCTTTTCCTCATTATGAGAATTGCGACTGGCTGGAAGAGCCAGAGGAAGAACGGTGGCAAACAAACCTCTACACGCCTGCCTCCGGTGCCAGCCGTTAACATTTTCAAATGCCGGACTAAATAAATAAAACAAACCAAACAAACAAAAATGAGAAACACAAAACCATGCCCCAAGAAGTTCAAAATAAAAATCCCACACCGAAAATGGACAACAACCACGAAAAGGCAGTCGAAAGTTAAGAAAACCCTTGACAGACATTCTGCAGAAAAAACATCCTGCCCATAGCCTACTGTACATTAACGTCTTGGCCAAATGTGCATTCGCCGACTGTGGAACAGTCTATACTTTCCAATGCCGGACTAAACCACATAAACACCAGCATGCCACTTTCAGGGTGGCTTGCCGTAGCTTGGTCTGGCATCCGGAAACATCCAGAAAGTTTAGGCCTGCCACATACCTTAAACGAGGAAAATTGCGAAAGCGCTCCCGGTCTCAGTAATGAGTTCTACAGAAGGCTGCAGAGAACACCAGCAGAGGAATTTTTCTCGGGGAACATGACCAGGAGCTTCAACCGAAATGTGTTAAAAGGTAATCTCCTCCAAGATGCAACGGCAGGGCAGGCTCCACACTGACTATATTATGGAACTCTTCATAACCCAAAAGGTTCTTAAGGACACTGAACCAGGTTTCCACCAGATGACTGGGTACATTCAAAACCTGCAAGTGGCTCTACTGGGAGTTTACCAGTTTACAGAGAAAGGAATACTGGCTGAACATTTAAAAAAAAAAAAAAAAAAAAAAATGCAAACCCAATCCTTCATATGGACGCAACAGGGGGCATCATAGCCAAAGTGCTGCATCAGAACTGGCAAGTAATGGACTACACTATTACTCTCACTGGGCAAGGGAGAGACTCCCTGCCTACAGCCAGTCAAGGCACAGAGGCCAGTATCTCACCTGTCCTCATGATCTATGGAAGTAAAACATAAAACAAAAAACAAAACAAAATGAGAAATAAAAATCTAAATAAAAATCCCACACAGAAAATGGAGAACCATAGAACCCCAAAAAGGTAGACTAGTCAAAACTTAAGAAAACCCTGGACAGACATTTTACATAAACAATTCTGTAGAAAGGCTCCTTCTTGCCCCTTGGTTTTTAAATACCAACATGTCAGACTCAAACACAGTAGAAAAATATCCTGCCCATACATTAACATCATGGCCAAATGTGCATTAAGTAACTGTGAGGCAGTCCATTCTTTCCTATTCTGGACAAAGTCACACAAACATCAGCATGCCACTTTCAGGGTGGCTTGGTCTGGCATCTGGAAACAGCAAGTTTAGGCCTGCCGCATACTGTATCTCAAACGGAAGATTGCATAAGCCCTCCACAGTGGACTCAGCAATGAGTATTACAGAAGGCTGCAGTTAACACCAGCTGAGGAACTTGTGGCAGGCAACATAACAAGGAGTTTGAACCATAACATCTTAAAAGGGGTCAAATGCTTTTTTAAGCTAACTCTAATGTTCGGAACTGGCTGTTTCTCATGGAGGTGTGAATCATGTAGCTAGACACCTGCAGCGAACACATTGAGGATTCCCCCTGTAGCCTATGACAGACCACCCCTAATTAGTCAAATGATTATTTTCATTGTTCTCAGCTGTAATATGGCTGCCACCTTGTTTGTAATTTTCACAATAATTACTTCTCATTGCCCTCAGCTGCTTAAGTGGCTGCCAATGTTGTGGGACCCTTACCTCACTCACGTCAGATGATGCGCTACGTAACTTTAAGGCACTTCCGCACAACGATCTGATGTTGAAGCCCTTCAGAGCAATTTCAAGCCCAATATTTTCTAACCGAACCAATCAGGGCTGCTGGCTGCTGTAGAGGGTGTGACGTAGCGAAGAAGCAACCGTTTTGAATCCAACCAATCCAACAAACGTATACCAGCGTCATTGGTTGGTGTCAATGTGATAGGCTGAAGTGTGCATCAATTATATTGATGGACAAGCCGTTTGTCCAGTTAGATTCAAGGATTTCTGGCTCCTGAAATAACTTGTGTATCGCTAATCATCAGATGTTCGCACGTTAGCGCTACATCTGTGGCGAATTCAACGAGTGTAACGTTTTGTAACGTAACGTAACAGTTCTCATTCATCCCTATGGGTGTCGTAGTAAATGTTTTGTAACGTTATGTCGTCTTGAAAACGCCACTGACGTGAGTGAGGTAAGTAGGACCCCACCTCACCCACCTTATTCTGTGACTTACCTGGTTGGGGAAATTCAGGTGGTTTAAGCACACAGCAGTTGAACAGTTTTTAACAGGGCAGGCTGCACAATGATTTTATTATGGAACTGTCCATGACCCAAATGGTGCTTAGGGACACATATACTGGTTTTCACTACATCCCTCGATAAGTGCAGAATCTTTAAAGATCCCGGCCTAGACACAGAGGCCACCTCTCACCAGCCTTCAGGATCCAAAAGAATAAAACAAACAAAAATGAGAGATTCAAAACCTTGCCCCCCAAAAAATCCCAATATAAATCCCAAATAAAAGATGGAAAACGGGGCATCGTGGCTCGGTTGGCTAAGGCGCCATACCATTAATCCGGCGATCTGGGTTCGATTTCGACCCGAGGTCGTTTCCCGATCCCTCCCCGCCTCTCTCTCCCACTCATTTCCTGTCTCTCTACGCTGTCCTGTAGTATTGCCATTGAATAGATGGAAGTGCAGAATTTGTTTTTCTATCGCTCATCTTTTCTTGTTTGAGAGGAAGCAGTGCTGGTTCTAGGCCAACTAAGCGATTGCCTAGGGCACCAAATGCCAAGGGGACACAATACATTTATGACTTTGTTTTATTTAGTTTTTCATTTCTTGAAAAGAAGGGCAAACCTCAAATCTGGCAAAGGGCAGCGAAAAGGCAAGAACTGGCTCTGAGAGAAAGCGTTTGCAGGTTGTGGTGCATACAGCCACAAAAATAATAATCCAGGTGGCGGAAACAAACGTTTCGATCGTCCAGTGGCATCTTCCTGAGAAAGTCCATGCCCTGTGTGCAGACCACTTTATCACAGGAAATTGGATGTTAGAAGGAAATTGATGTTAGAACATGGACCAGGGGACTTGAAGACCTTGGGAATGATTTGTGATGTTGGACAGGTCTCTGTCTGTTCCCCTTCAAATGCACTGGACGACGAGGATAATCACACTTCCCTCAGTCCTGTGTCGGGTCCTTGCTGGAATGGGTTAGTGGGCAAGCTCACTTGGAATGAAAGTTTCCAATTCACTTAAACATGGTGAAAGTAAAAGCTGCCGAATTTAACAACTCAAGTAAAGTATCTCAAAACCTATACCTCCCAAAACATACTGTAGTATTTTTACTTATAGTCACGATACACCACTGTTCAAAACCCTAGTCTTCCCTTGTGTCCACAATTAGCACCAACAAGGCAAGGCAAGGCAAGTTTATTTATATAGCGCCATTTCATACAAAAACGCAATTCAATGCATGTTTACAAAATTTAACGAGCTTTCATTCTAGGGAAGTGCCTGAGTTGTGCATAATAATAATAATAATAAACAATATTTACAAAAACAATAAATTTCAGTAACACTTTGCGGTAAGGGTACATGAATTATCATGAATTCATGCATGAAATCATTCATGATAAATTCATGATTCATGCATTACTTCATCTCTGAAAGTCTAATGAGTTATCAGGAATTAACATGAATTCATTGTTTGTCATTAATGACCTCCTGCTGAAATAGCACATGATCTTAAGTATTAGTTACTCTGGGTACATCATCATGAGTCATGACTAATTAGCATGAGTCATGATTATTAGCATGATCATGATGAATTCATCATGTTTGTGCCCCCTCAACTAAAGTGTTGACATGGTTAAATTGGTAAAATTTAGTTGACGTATGGCGTATGACTAGGCCAAAGTAGGCTAAATAAGTACTTTTATTTTATCAAATTATATCAAATTCTTTTGAACAAAAACATCATGATCATGTGTAATTAGTCATGACTCATGATGATGTACCCAGAGTAATTAATGCTTAAGATCATCTGCTATTTCAGCAGGATGTCATTAATGATAAACAATGAATTCATGCTAATACCTGATGAGTCATTAGATATTCAGAGATGAAGTAATGCATGAATCACGAATGAATCATGAATGAAATCATGCATGAATTCATGATAATTCATGTACCCTTACCGCAAAGTGTTACCTAAGTTTCAATGCTCAGGGTCCAAATAATAATTTATTATTATCCGTACCAATAAAGCCGCATGCAGGCCCTAAATAGATAAGGCATAATTTCCACCCCAAATCCATTTGTTCATCTGTGCATGAGTTTGGGAAAGACTCCTCTTGTCCATCTGCTGCATTCATCCCACTGTTGTGTGTTTCGTTCCGGAAAAAACTGCTTCCTGTGACCTCTGAGTTTGGTGTGTGTGTGTGTGTGTGTGTGTGTGTGTGTGTGTGTGTGTGTGTGTGTGTGTGTGTGTGCGTGTGTGTGTGTGTGTATTTAGAACAATCTAGTCACTGACACCACTGTCTCCACTGTCATGATCTTCATCATCACTTGTTCTTACACTGGCATGATCTTCATCATCACTTGTTCTTACACTATCAGCCTCATGAAAATTAAGGGCAGGGCGAATCCGTATTCTATGACGTGGAATGTAATAACTTTCAGCATCAGGATAATCACCACTTGTTCTTACACTATGAATCCGTATTTCAGCATCAGAATAATAACTTTCAGCGTCAGAGTAATGAGTACTATGATGACTTCCACTGTCTACAGAAATCCCATCAACACTAACCCTGTTGGATAAAGAAGACAAAATCAGTGTCTATGGTAGCTGTCTGTCAGTGAGCCAAATTGCAAGCAAAGGGTTTTTATTCTGACAACTGTGACCAGGCCAACAAGGGCTGGACTAAAAAAAACACCTATCAAAAAACAATATCAACTCCACTTCATAAAACATTCAAAGAACATAAATACAATTATTTGATAGCACTAACAAAATGTATGTAGCCTAGCCTACTGTGCGTATTCCACACTGATTTTCTGCTCAACGCAGATTTTCTGCTGCTGGCGGAGAGATTAGAAAAAAATTCAACTCAACATGGCCGCCGACACGTCACTCGCGTATTGGCTACATTCCTTTCATTCTCGACATAGAAAAAGCAATATATTCAAAACATTCATCAGGAATACATGTTTTTATGATATTTCTAGTGAGAATTCAATCTTTACTTTCATAATCTTTGTTCATTCAGTCAATAGAATCTTTAGTTGGCAAAATATGACTTCTAGCAAGTTTTATTGGAGTTTGTTGTCAAACCCCACTGACTGCTGGGAAGTAGGCTAATGTCACTCACAAGAAATCCAAAATAATGCTAGAACCTGCTAGAAGTCATTTGCGGTGATATTTATGTTAGCATATAGTGAACACTACAGACCACTCAGTGAGTTTCCTACCTTTGTAGACAGACAATTAATGCGTTTTCACCCCTAGTTTAAATTCTTGCTTTGCGTCGCTTAATTGTGCGATAATATTTATTATGTTACCACCATCATTAAGATAGGCCTGCTTTAATAGTAGCAGTATGTAGGAATGTGGCTAAAATTGGTACTACAATCATGTTCAAAATAGGCATATTTTGCTGCTTCCCATCCCCATCTTTCAAAACCATTTATGAAAATAGACTTTTGGTCTTACAAAATGTTGAGTGATGGCGTGGAAAAACTGTTATCACCCGGTGGAATGGAATACTGTTTTCTGATTGGCTGTCAGAGTGTCCGTTAAGTAAAGAATAACGGCCGCCGAGGTGTCCTGATATAAGAAAAATAATGGACGACGCGAAGGCGTAAAACAGCCTGATGGCGAAGCCGAAGGCCATTATTTTTCTTATATCGGGACACCTTGAAGGCCGTTATCCCGCTTATCACCCGGTTGCAACTAAAACATATAGATGTATAGAACAACGTATAGACATATAGAGCAATGCCTCAGGTGTCCTGTTTTCTAGAAATAACGGACACCCTGACAGCCAATCAGAAAATTATTCCATCGGGTGATAATTCTTGATAACGGGACACCTGAGGCATTGTTGGGTTAAAAAAGTTTCACCAGCGTTCTATATCAATGCTCTTTAGAATGCAGCCTTGTGGATCTTCTTTTATATAAAAATAGTACCTCAACCGAACAGGTTGGGAAACTATTTTCGCCGTCGGGCTGTTCTTTGCCTTAGTGTCGTCCATTATTTTCTCATATCGGGTTAGGTCAAGATTATTTATTTGAATAAACCTTTAGGCTACATTTTTGATAAACTCTGTTGTCCGTCTCCACTTTATGTTGCGGCTTTCCAGCCAGCTGTAACACTGTATTACTTCTGAATCCCCCTGGGACAGCGGTTTACACTCCAATTGATTCTGTTGAGCTTTAATTTTGGGCTGATACATTACACAATATAGAAGACCAGGGTTTTAATCTTACGTCTTTTTAAAAGTGATGGCCCGAGGCAGGGAAACGTTTCTGCGGATGGACACACCATCTGCGTGTTGGCTATCACTCTTCTTACAACAAATGCATCCCATCCTAGAGGAGAATGGGTGAACTCCAATTAATAGAATATTGCTGTCTTTGCTCAGAATTTACTCAATAAAATTCAGACTATTCAGATGTGCAATTAAAAGCCTTAATGATTATATTTTAAGATTTTAGTCAAGGATTTTAGTTTTTTGTGCTGTCTATTACCTTGGGAAAAAGTGTCTGCTGAGATCCTCTAAACATGAAGACACACACAGACACGCACACCCTGATGTGATGACCTCAACCTCTTCTTTTGACTGTCGAAAAACAAGAAATAGTAAAAATACTATCATTAATGTCAAGTTACAAAATATAGCAGCATGCAGCAATGAACAGGGTCCCTCCATACTACAGGGCAAATTAAAGGAACACTTTTAAAACACATCAGATGTTAAATATAAAGTGCTTTATAAATAAACTTGACATTGAATGTCAAGTTTATTTAACAGCAAATAAAAACAAACAAAATACAATAAAAAAGGTGTCCAGAACAAATTAGACAGATCTCAAAGTGAAAAACATGTGGATATCTAGACTATACAGATATGGATAGATCAGTGTCTTAAGAAGAAAAGGATGCCACATTTTTCATGAAAATAAAAGATTTCAGTGGGGTTGTAATGGCACAATGGCATGATTAGTATTGAAATTACAGTAGATTATGTAAGGGATAACGGCCGACACGGTGACCGGTTCTACAGAATTATCACCCGGTGGAATGGAATACTGTTTTCTGATTGGCAGTCAGGCTTGGCATAGGCAAACAGCCCTTCGGCTGCACTGTCGGGCTGTTCTTTGCCTTCGCTTTGTTCATTATTTTTCTATATCTTGCTAGTTGTGGCTTCCAGTGGCATCCAGCTCGGGGGTAAGTAGCTATCTGTACAGTTACTAAGTTTTCAATGCCTGGTTTTAAATGTTCGTGCTGTCATTACACTATAAACAAAGTGTGGGGGTATTTAGAGCCTTTCTATGGTTTTAAACAGTGATTTGGTTACTAACACCTAGTAGATGCCCCTGGAAAATACAATTAGCAAGGGGTTTTCTCCGGCCTGTAAGAACATTTCAAAATTCTGCTCCCGGCAAGTGTTCCAACTTTTTATGATATATCAATATACTTTGGGTCCTTATCATACCAAACTTCCCCTTTAAGAAATTTGGTGTTTGCAAATTAGTCTGGTTTTGGTGACATTTAAGCCAGTGACATTTAGGAGAAACATTTTAGATCCCATAAAGCATATATTTTCTAAGAGCTTATACTCTCAGAGTTTCACCAACATTTTTTTCACATCCCAGCCCTCTACTTATTTGAAAGCCTATGCCTATCTTTAGGGGAAATGAGAAATTGGGTGTGTTTCTTATACAAAAGTGCCCATAGAATAGAATGTAGGAAAAAGTAATCAACACCCATATGTTATACCTTTATTGAAACCAGGGAACCTCAGGATCTAAGTAAACACAGGTTGAGACAGGCTCCACCCCCTCCTCCTTTTGATACACATTTATAGGTGACTAGGCGTATAGCCAATGCATATGGACCTGCGGATTTAAGAAGAAACTAATCTACCCCTTACGCCATACTTCTTCTGAAAGCATACACCCACAGGGTGTCATATAATCTAAATTTTAATCTAGTCACACCACTTTTGGGGCAATTTGTATTGTTAATTTGCATGTTAAAAAGCATAAATATACTAGCCTGATTGCCATCGACTTTCAAAGCTCTACAAGACTTTGGTCTGACCAAGAGCCCATATAACAAAGTTTCTCAAAGTGCATGGTTGACCCGCCTCCCTCAAATGCCTCGGTTTGCTACTGGTCGAGGTTAGAAAATGCTGTGCAGAAGCAAAACCAATCACACCACTCTTTCCTCTGACGTATGTGACGCGAAGGGAATTGCTTGAACAGAACTGAGAGCCATTAGAGCTGCTCAAAGTTGATTGGTTCTTGATCAAGCGGGGGCAGTTCCCCCGTTTTGGGGAATTCAGAAGTCCTGCCCGATCAGATCAGCAGCTGGCGTAGACCAGCGACAGCAACGCTGAAGGTGTTACGTCACTGGGAGGGCTATAAAAATACTATAATTATACCAACAAATGCTACTTTTCAAGGATACTTTCACTGTATAAATCTATTTTAATAGGGCTAAATGAAAAGAAAATAAGTCCATTGAGGCCTGTTCTGGCCTATTGGCACACATCTCGGATTGATGAGAATTTAAAATATTTCCTTAACTAGGATTTCTTACAAGGATACAAGGAGCTTTTATTGTCACAGACACATGATTACTATTGTAAAAAATGCAGTGATATTTGTGTCTGGTGTCAGCCTACATGTATTATAGGAAAGTGGCTAGATAGGAATTTAGTGGGGGGCAGGGGCACACCAACAAGCACCCTGGAGCAACAGGGGCAGTGGTGTAGTGGGGATTTTTGAAGTGGGGGTACACTGAGTGTGCATGCATGTGTGCGTGCCCCTGTCATATAGGCCTATCCCCATTCATTGGTTTGAAATGTCTATGCTATGCATGTTGCTTTGACCCTTGCGTCGCCCACACGTGCAAATTATGTTATGTCTACCATTGCCAATGCATGTGGTTTAGTAATATATAATTTGTGAGCTTTTTTTTCATGTGAGAAATAGGTGGACGGCGTACCTCTGCCTTCCACGCCCACTACACCCCTGAACAGGGGCAAGGAAAAAACTCCCTTACAGGGCAGGGGGCTAACCCAACTGCCAGGGGTCATGTTGAGGGAAAGGGAATGGCAGGAGAGAAGGGACAATGTGCTGTTGCTTGTGGGGAACTTGCCACCCCGTCAACTACAACAAACCCCCTGCATGGGAGTTGGGCGCTCTAACCACTGAGCTAAAAGCCCAGGCTTCCAACTCAGCAGTTAGAAACCCCCAAGGAATTGGGTTGTGAGGATTCACAAGTAGGCCTACTGCCACCAGCTAGCCGAGCTAGTTGGCATCTGTTACATGTGCATGTCTGATTAGGTCCTTAAAACAACCTTAACCCTCACGAGTGGTTAGTGGTGTCCGTTGATGTTCCAAATCAATTCTCTTACTAAATGTTGGCATTAACCGTTCACTTGAATAGAGTAGCAGAATGCTAGTGAGTCTGAGGTATAAACTACTCCCAGTATGAACGTAGGTGTTCATACATTTCACTTTTGATTGAAAATTCATAATCCTATGCTATAAAATCCAATCTGTGATATTTTGGATACAGATATGTGGAAACATTTAGCCTTTAGCTCCATAGGTTCCCATTGTTTTTAGTTACGACTGCATCCTATGGAACTGCAAGTTGAATGGACTTAATAGGGAGTGGCTGGCTCTCCGTAAACCGCCTTTGGCTATATAGGCCTACTTCCGTACTTCCTTATTGTCAACATATTATCCGGGCAATAATCTGTCTGCTACGGTCTGGATCTACATTCTACTGTAGGTTAACAAACACAAAAATATATGCTATAGCCTTAAATTAACACGTCATTTAAAGGTCCCACATTACGAAAAAGAACTTTTATGGCTTTTGAATGTGTTTCTTGGGTCTATGCCTCTACACACAGTTTAAGTTGGATAAAAAGCCTTAATTGTTAAAATAGACAATTTACACTGTTAGTAACTGTTCAGCTGCTGTGTGCTTAAACCACCTGCATAGAATTTTCCTAACTACGTATGTCACAGGGTAAGTTGGGTGGGGTCCCACAACATTGGCTGCCACGTAAGCAGCTGAGGGCAATGGATAATTGCCAAAAAAAAGAGAGAGAGAGAGAGAGAGAGAGAGAGAGTTGGCAGTCATTTTGCAGCTGAGAACAATGAAAATTATCAATCTACTAATTACGTGTGGTCTGTCATAGTTACAGGGGAAATACCCTGTTCTGAACATTAGAGCTAAAAAAGCTATAATATCTGGAATTGCTGAAGGGATATCGCCGGGCACCCTCTCTTATCTTGAGAAGACCTTTGACAACAGAGTTTTCGAGTTTAAGGCAAACCTATGAATACAAGCGATTCATCCAATAGTACATCCAATAGTCTACATATATCAGGATTGTCAGTGATGTAGGCCTACATAAGACGCTATGATAAATGCTGATAGTAGTTTCTCTTACCTCCTCTTGTACCCGTTCTGGGCCCAAATGAAAAGTATCTTCGTGGGCTAATTCACAAAATGAAATTTTGTAGTCACCCGACACTTTTGCTTTTAATGCTCTAGCTTATGGGAACTGAGTTTCATATCTGATAGGTTACTGGCTCTGACAAAAGAGTGCACTGATTCAAGGTTTCTGGTTCAATAAATCAGTAAATGATCTTTAGACTTTGTGACGGCACACAGTTTTCCAATCGTAGTGAACTTGTGACACATGCAAGCAGAGGGTAATATACTCACATCATAGGGTAGAGGTTAGGTTGATAACAGGGCTAATGTTAGGGTGTGTTCACAATGGCAGTGTTTTATAACAATTGAGATTTTTTTTTATCAAACTTTCAGTGTGTGTAGAGGCAGTACAGAGAAAAAAACATATTCAAAAGCTGTTAGTGATTTTTTTTTTAAATATAACATGGACCCTATTTGTTTTCTGGCCAAGGAGTGTGCTGCTCTTATTTAGCAAAGTGAGAAGTGTGGGGAAATGTCTGAAGAGTCAAAAAGCAAAAGGATGCTTTTTGCCAAATTCTACCCTCCTGCCTGAAACGTCTGGCCATCTGCACACACATTTTGCACTTTCACAAATTACAGACAGCTTCAAGGGACACCGGCTGAGGAACAGGCAACATTACGGGGAGTTTGAACCGTAAGATCCTCAAAGTCATCTCCTCTGAGATACAGAGGTAGGGCAGGCTCCTGGCTCCATAATGATTTTATGATGGATGTAGAGTGTGGTGTTATGGTTGTCCAGCAACAGGTTCAGGGGTCACCCTGGTGGTGGTGTTGGGTATAGACAGTTTGGAATGTGTTCACTTGTAACTGCAACAGCAGACTGAATAAACCGTGTGATTCGTCTCCACCTTACACATTGCCTGTGAGTCTTTCTCACACTTCTACAATGGACACCGTCCGAGAAGCTCATGACAGGAAATATCACAAGGAGCTTCAACCACAATGTTTCAAAAGTCATCTCCTCCTACTGATATCTCCCGAGCTACCTGTGGAGACGGAAACCAGACTGGAAATACTTGTAGGCAAATTACAGGCAACAACGTCCATACAGCCGGCTACAGTCAAGACACAGAGGCTGATGAGACCCAGGCCACTTTTCACCTGTCTTCACCAACCAAGGAAATAAACCAAAGCAAACAAACAAAAATGAGAAACATAAAACATTGCCCAAAAAAAATTCAAAATAAAAACAAAAACAAAATGGACAGCAATAAAACCCCAAAAAGGTATCAAAACTTAGGAAAACCCTGGACAGATATTCTATACAAACAATTGTATAAAAAGGCACCTTTCTTGCCCCTTGGTTTTGAAATACCAACATGTCAAACACCAACACAGTATAAAAAGATCCTGTCCATACATTAACATCTTTGCCAAATGTGCATTCAGTGACTGTGAGGCAGTATATTCTTTCCTATGCCGGACTAAGCATGTCAAGCAGGGGCATCATAGCCAAAGTACTGCATCAGAACAGGCGATTAATGTATTATACAATCACTCTTCCTGGGCAGGGGAGAGATTCCCCACCATTGCCTGTATCAGAGATGGTACAGTAAGTAACATCCATAATATCCCTGCAATTACATCCCAGGGACTGTAGGGGGCAGTCTATTCCTTCAAATGGCAGACTAAAGCCACACAAACACCAACATGCTACTTTCAGGACATCCGGAAACATCCAGAAAGTTTTAAGCCTCTGCCACGTATCTGAAATGGGGGAAGATTGCGAAAGGGCTCCGCTGTGGACTCAGCAATGAGTATTACAGAGGGCTGTAGTTAACACCAGCTGAGGAACTTGTGGCAGACAACATAACGAGGAGTTTGAACCATAACATCTTAAAAGAGGTCATATGTTTTTGTTAAGCTAACTATTTTTTTGGCTCTGTTCAGACTAGGCTGTTTCCCATGGGGGTGTGCACAGGTAACTAGACACATGCAGCCAACAGAGAACTTTTAATAGGGGAGAATTAGCACTCCGGTGGTACTGCGCCTAGATGGCGCGCGCGAGTCAGTGGAGAATGAATTGGGTTCTATACAGCTGCACCCTCAAATGCTGTATTTCTTTAGATACAAATTTTCCTTGAATAAATGCATTCATGCATGCGGTTCAGAGTAATTTTACTTAATTCTCTGTCCACACATAATATTTTTAGCATTTTTTGTTAATTTGTAAAATCCCTTCCAAAGTGTCACAGCAAGTGACACAGCAAGTCTTTCCCTATGGCCATTCACCAGAATAGAGTAGCAGAATGCTAGTGAATCAGGGGAAAAAACTGCTCACATATGAAAAACGTAATGGTCATATGTATTAATACATTTCATTTTGATTGGCATCCATGTCAAAGTTGCTTAAAATAAAATGCAATCTGTGATATGTTGTCCCTAAATATGTGAAAATTATACATTTAGCCCTATACCTCATAGGTGCCCATTGATTTTCCACTCAGTTTCCACTGGCTCGCGATCGCCCCCTAGCGGATTTGCAATTGGAATTGCAGGTTGAATGGCGTTAATAGGAGTGCCATGGCTCGCCGTAAACGGGCTCTGCAGCCAACATGTTGAGGATTTCTTCTTCTTCTTCTTCTTCTTCTTCTTTACTTTTGGCGGTTGACATCCTACAAGGTGCATTACCGCCACCAACTGTTGGGTGGGTGTGGAGCATCAATGCGGAGTAGACATTACTAAATAAAGTAAAAAAAAAAAAAAGGGGGAAGAAGCAGCTCACTGTTCACTAAATCTTCTCAAATAATCTGGTTGACTTCAAGAAAGCCATGAGGGATTTCCAGGCTGGTGGTCTAACTGTTGAAAAAGAGAGTACATTTTCCAATATGATTCCTGTATATCTTAATACTCAGTCCTAGTTCTCTCATTATTGTAAGCTGAACAGACAAACATGTTCTACAGTTTCTCTTTGGTTGCATGTAGTGCACAGACCAGTATCATGTTTCCCTGTTAAGGTTGTGGTTAAGGCTAGTGTGACCTGTTCTCAACCTTGTCACTACAGTCTCCCCACTTCTATTCCAACTCCCCTGTCTTTTAGGGAGCCTGCCTCTGGATGTTATGTAAAAACCTCCCCCTTGTTTTTGTGTTCCATTGTTCTTGCCACTTCACATTTACCTTAGTTTTAATGATGGACTTACTTCAGCTCTGTTCATGGGTACCACCAGATTACCTTAATTTAAAGGGGAAGTTTGGTTTTTAACATGTTTAGCCCCTTTTCTGGAGTGTCTAGGATGAAATAGAATCATCAACACCAAAATTTTGATGATTGCTCCTGTCTCTGATATTTGGCTCATTTAGAATCCCCACTTTTCTGCTTCAGAATGGCTTCCTTTGTGCATGTCCGATAATGTCCTTAAAACAACCTTAAACCGTTATTTTAAAACTTGTGCTGCTCACCAAGTGTTTAGTGGTGTCCATTGATGTTTCGAAACAATTACAGTTGCAAAGTACAGTTTCTGTCACATTTTATATGGTATTTTGAGCATTCTGGAACTATTTTTCGGCGTAGCAATACCAACTAGCACAACAAGAAGACATAAAAAGCTGGATAGGAACTGTATTTCGCTATGATAATTGTTGTGGAACATCAACAAACTCCACTAACCACTTGGTGAGCTGCACATGTTTTAAAACAAAGGTTTAACAAAGGTTTTAAGGCCATTATTGGACATGCACAAAGCAAGCTATTCTGAAACAGAAAAGGGAGTATTCTAAATGAGCGAAATATCAGAGACAGGAGCAGTTGTCAAAATTTTGGTATTGATGATTCTATTTCATCCTAGACACTCCAGAAAAGTGGCTAAACATGTTAAAAAACAAACTTCCCTTTAAGAACTTTTTGGCTAGACCATCCACAACCTCATATCTACTTCAGCATGTGATGGAACCTAGACAAAATATACAACTATATTTCTCTGGTGAAGTCATAGATTCTGAAATATGTCAATAATTATGTCAGGTCTACAAGTAGATTTGAAGTTTAAAATACTAATGCTGAATGGTGTCTGAACAAATAACAAATTGGTTAGGACTAGCATCCCCTATCCGTAGGAGTGCTAACAGAATAGAGAGTAGACTGACAGATGATCAGGTGCTCTTTCCTTAATGGGTTTTTCAAACTGTGGAATACCGCTGCTCCTGTCCTTCCTGTATCTGGATCTTTGGAACCATCTGTATAAACCTAAACCATTCCACTATATTTGACATTGAGGTACTGCTGCACCACCATCCCACCATATTCTCTGCTGTTTTTTGACATGTTGGCAATGTCAAAATCTACTTTGGGCATAGGAAAGAACCAAGGGGGAGTAGTTGATAATGCTACTGTGCTGCTGTGAGGTAGCTTTGTCAGACCCAGTCTGTCAGCTTAATTATCTCCTACCCATCCAAAGCTTTGAAATTGCTTGCGTCCATGCTCCTACATGTTTAGGATTTCCCTGTCGCCTGACATGCCACCCCCTAATTAGTCAATATTAATCATGTTCATTGTTCTCAGCCGCAAAGTGGCTGCCAACTTGTCTCTCTTTATTTTCACAATTATCCATTCTCATTGCCCTCAGCTGCTTAAGTGGCTGCCAATGTTGTGGGACCCCACCCAACTTACCCTCCCTGAGACATAGTTAGGGAAATTACTAACAGTATTCTGACAATTGAGGCTTTTAAAAATCAAACTTAAAGTGTGTGTAGAGGCAGCATAGACCTAAGAAACACATTCAAAAGACTTAAAGAGTGATTTTAATAGGTCCCTTTAAAAGTCCTCTCCCCTGAGATACAGAAGCAGGGCAGGTTGTACAGTGATTTTATTATGGAGCTGTCCATGAAACAAATGGTGCTCAGTGACACCGACCCTGGTTTTCAACACATCCCTGGGTATTCAATTTGGATCTATTATTAACTGAAAAAGGCTCATTGGCTGAACTTTCTTTTTCTTCAAAAAAAGTCAAATAGCAAAATGGTGGAGTCCGCCTTGATGTTCCCACGGCCTTATGTTCCCACAATTCTTAGGATTTTTTTTTCACTGACATTTTTTAAAAATTAGGCCCTATGTTCCCACAGCAATATATTTTCCCAGATTTGCATGTTCACACTAACACAGGTACATTAATTCAGTTATCCATCCACATTAGATTGGAGGATTCTGAAACTAGTTGCAAACGTCTGAGTCTATTCCTCTGTTCTCTCTAGGATCGACCTTATATGAAGTAAATCATGGACCAAGGGGAGGGTCATTAATAGGCTACATTAAAGATGGAACACAATGCTATTTTTTTCCCCTCCACCTGTCTCAGGCCCCACTCTAAATCACAAAGGCAGGGGTAGAAATGTGGGACTTTAAAGCCTGATTTTCAAAAAACAAAAAAACGGAGTATCTATTTGCACCCTGGGTGTTAATAGTGAAATGAGAACGATGTATGCTACGTCATTTCCTCTGAATGGTGGGAAGTGCGCATGCATCCTCTTTTATAGTTCTGTAATCTATACCGTAACAAAATGGTTGACACACGGATTGTGTGCGGGGGTAGCGCCCTGACGACTGGCTAGGCTTTCAGAGCCCTAGCATCAGTCCCTTCTATGGCATCAGCGGTAGCTTCTAATCCAGTATGATCATCCAATTTAGCCTACAGTGCCGCTGATTCAATCAATAGCAACTCCAGTTTATGTTCATTCATTCGTAAATTTCCTGAAATGTTCTAGCTCTGTTCAAAGCATATCTACATGTGGTTTCTTCTATGTCTATTGATTCTACCTCAGAGAAATGGGAGATGGGAAAGTAGGCTATGTAGATGTTGCATGTTGAGAGTTTGAAGTTATTAATTTCAGCCTTATTATTCCAGCCAAACAACCTCAGATTGAATCCAGATTGATGCCAGAATGAAGACCTTACTTCCATTGGTAGTCCCTACCTACAGCTGCCACAGGTTTCTGGTTCATGGAGTGCTGGAGGAATTACTATACACGAGGAAGACCTTGAGTCCCTCCAACCAAATGCATGGCAAAATGATAATGTGAGTGTAATTTATTTCCCTAATTAATTATTGTTTGTTGAGAGCCTATGTAATTTTGGTGGTAATTTTGAACACTTTTAATTTATATTGCATCAGTGACCAAAATGTTATGGGGTCCATGACGTTCACGTGGGTTGCATGATGGAACGGTATTAAAATGATAATATTACTGTGATGCTTCTGTAGGTCATACATGTTAACCTGGGAGTGCTGTGCCACAAATCTACCCACAAGATTTTCATCATTCCAAGTGGCATTGCACGTTATTGGCTACAGCCACAGTACAATGTCTGGGACTAGATAGAGCACCAATTCTACCAAACTATAGTGCAGATTTACATATCCTTATTCCTTTAGTCCAGTGTTTCCCAAACTGTGGACTGCCCAGACACATGACAGGTGGGACGCGAGACGTCTCTATGCGATCAACTGACGGCCACACCATTTCCCCCGAATTCACCTATCTTCTCTCTGTCAGATTATTCACGGAGCATTCATCAATTTGTCTGATGTGCGCACATGATGACAGTAAATTGAGCTGTGCTATGGAGTTATGCTGCATGAGCAGTTCGAGAGGAATTTGGCTTTGAATTAGTAAAATGAAAATTGTAAACATATGACATCCGGCTCTACATCCATCTACAGGCCTACCCACTCTAAATATACGTGAAATACCTCAGGGCAGGTGGGGCATGAAAATTCTCTGCCTTCAAAAGTGGGGAATGACAATAAAAATGTGAAAACCACTGCTTTAGTCCATTTTTGTTTTTTTGTTTTTTTGTTTTAGGTACGCTTATGAGAAGTTCCAATGGATTTTTCTGCCAGTGTGCAGACACGACACTGGTTCCATATCGCTGCCAATGTCTGAAGCACCTGAACATCATGGACTCCGCAGCAAATTCAGCAAGGGCCAGACCATTCTTCTAACACTGGAAGTATGTGTTTTCCATTTGGTACTGTCATATCTGTATATCTAGAGTTATTGCACTGATAGACTTTTCAAATCTTTCTCATGAAGGAGTGAGGCTTAGCGATCAACTGGATGACTGGACCCTGCAACCAGTCATGAGGTCCAGACAGCAGGATTGTTCAAGCTGCGCCTTGTTAATGGTAAGTATTGTTTTTATTTTGTTGGTCACAATAATGAACAAATTACACACATTTATTTAGAAATCAAATGGTCCTCATTTTGTTTCCCTCAGAATGCAGAGGCACTGCTTAATGATGTGGTCCTGCTGGACGATGAATGGATCCACATGTTCAGAGACTGATTGCAGCAAATTAACAACAAATTGGCAACCTTTACTCATTGTACACTTGCCTAGGGTGACGCATTGCAAATATATTGTTGTACTCCGTACTTTTGCTCTCAACTGACTGGATTTTTGAAACCTTGTCAGTCCTGGAAGTCTTTTACTGGAATTTATTTGCACGTTTTGTCTTGGGAATGTAGTTGTACAATGTCCAGTATTTTAGTTATATGTGTATCTGGCCGTGCGCCACAGGCTGAGATGGTGTTGAGGGAAGAAGATGGCAGGAGACAGTAGTACAAAATAGATGTTGGCTTTTATTCTCCACAGTTCAGAAGGCATTAAGAAGAGTTCATAATCCCAGGGCAATCAGTTCTCAACGGCTTCAACCAGCCAAACTGTGTCCACACAACTAGACACCTGGTCCTATGGCAATCCCTGCACTACTGGACCCATCTTGCCTCACCTCAAGCAAGACTTTAGCACTTCGATTCACTTTAAACTTCAACTCACTTGACTTTAAACAGTAATTTTACTTTAAACTTCAGTTTACTTTCAAACATTTACGAACCCTGATTCCCTGAATCTCTAACTCCTTGTCCCTGCTGTGTCGCTTCCAAGCTCTCCCCAAAAAAACACTAGTGAAAACCCCAGCTCATAAATGGGCTGGCCAATTATCTAATTAGCAAAGTGCAGGTGGACTAAACCATTCAACAGAGGTGCATCTAAACCAAAATCCCACAGCTAAAACTATTACATACAAGTCCACTTTCAGCATGGCTTCTCTTCAGTTACCAAGAACACATAACACATATACATATACAAATAACAATTCACACCCATGACATGAAAATTTAAATACAAAAGGACAAAACACATGGCAATGAAGACAAGTTTAGAGTTCATTGAGTGTTGACAAGTGGAAAGGAGAGGTCTCCTTTTCACAGTATCTTAGCTTGGTTTAAGTTTAGAGAAAACACAATTTCAGTCTTCTGTGTATTGTTCTGTTCAGGGCAGTTGCAACAGGGCAGGCAAAGTTCAACACATAATAACATTAAAAGATGCTTGTAGAAGATGATGTGTTTTCTGTAGGCGTATATGGTGGGATTAGGGACCCCCCACGCCCTGTTTGCTTGGGACCCACAAAGTACCTTGAAACGGCCCTGGTACTGTTCGATGGCTCATTGACAATAAAGTTCACTTTGACTTTGACACATCTCGTATTATTCTGCAGATAGACATTCATTGTAACTAGAAGTCAAAGTAAAAGGAGATCGCCTGTGTTCTAAAGAATGCCTTTTGAGTTGAAGTTCCTTTGGGAACTATTTGTTTATCTGCCATTACATTTAAAGGTATAATTTGGTTTTTAGCACTTTTAACTCCTTTTCTGGGTTGTCTAGGATGAAATAGAATGGCTAACACCAAAATTTTCGTGGTTGGTCCCATATCTGCCATTTGGCTCATTTATAATTCCTCCCTGTCTGCTTCAGCATAGCCACATGCATTTGGTATTATGTCTTCAACCATAGGGGCAGTTCTATCCTATGATGTTCCAAAACAATAAGTACCCTAGCAAATTACAGTTAGTAACGTTTTATGTGGTATTTCGAACATTCTGGAACTAATTTTTCGATGAAATGGATAACTGGATAGGAACTGTATTTTGCTGTGGATCGTATGACCCAAGCAATATCATTGTTCTAAAAACAACTACCTGCATCTAGGCTTCAGTTATAGTGCACCTATTGTATTTAATGCATGTGTGGGTGTAAATAGCCATTTCAACTATTAGGTCTTCATATTTTCCAACAGTGCATTCCTATGCAGAGTCTGTGGTGTTTTACATATCATTTCAATGACAAATTTGGCTGTTAGGAAACCTATGCAAAGCCATGGAACCACCTCCGGCGATTTCCCTCCCCTCCCCATCCAACAGGTGCACGATGTTGGTGCTACTATAAACAGTCTGCTCCTCAGGCATGAAAACAACGACAAACATCCACAGACTGAAAACTTTCAAAACACGCCTGTCCAGTCCAGAGACCGATCACACCACGGTCACTTTATGTAAGTGGCATAGTGAACGTAATTTATTTGTCAACGATACAAACCACAGAATTGCAAATCCAAATGTACGCTCTAATGACACAAAAACTGACATGTTTTGAAGTGGTGCTTTGTTCAACCACAACATATTGTCATGTTTGAAATATGTCATAATTAGGCCTACAGTTGCCGATGTTTTAACAAAAATGGCCTGTTGAATGGCACACTACAGATCAAGAGCATCTCTTATTGGCACTGTATGCCTAAAAGGGTTTCCAACCCTTGCTCTAAGTCCTGTGTCCTCAAACACTTCACATACTAATTGACATCACACAAGTTTCAATCAGAGAATGCAGATATAAAAGCTTATAATAGCATGCAAATAATGTCTCCTCCCGATCCACATCGTTCTTCATTCTCCTGGATCACCGCAATAAGATTTGGTCTTTTTTGGATTGTCCACTCCAAAACAATTAAAGATAGGCACCCTGTCCCCTAGAACGATTAGAGTTTCTCCAGGAAGACTCCAGGTACAGTAGGGGAGATGCTATATTGGCATGTCTCAGTGTTGCTAAAGCTGACACATGTCAAGTAAACAGATGTAATAACTGTTGTAAATAATTAAAAAATAAAAATGTACTAAAAAATATTATTAATAACTAAGGCTAAGCCAGATAGTAGAAATAAAACTAGTAAAATATAAAACTAGTAATAGAAATAAAGTTTGAATTTAAATATTCCATAAATCCAGGTCTAAAGGAAACTTACTGTACATGTAAACACACACACACACACACACACACACACACACACACACACACACTCTCTCTCTCTTTTGCTCTTACTGTATATCAGTTTCTCTCTCTTTCATTATCTGTATGTCTCTCTCTCTCTCTCTCTCTCTCTCTCTCTCTCTCTCTCAATTTCTCTCTCTCATTCTTTCTGTCGCTTTCCCTTCATCATTGTCTAACTGTCTTTCTCTATCTCTCGTTTCCTCTAAGTGATCTCCATTCATGGGTTTGTGTTTGCTTACTCTAACATATTTGCTTTGTAAAAATCAATTTATTGACAGATGCTTTTAAAATACAAGATGAAATGGAAGAACATTTCCCATTAGTGTTTTTGTATGAACCCAACTCTCCCAAAAAGGCAATGTATTTAGACTCCAATTTCTTTAGCTCAGTTGTTGTCAAACTGGGGTACAAGTACCTCTTGGGATAATTGGATCAATTGTAGGAGGTACACAAAATTAATCTGTGAATGGGTTCTCAGCTCTCACCAGCATAAAGATAACATGGAGAAAGATCATACATTCAAACTATCTACTATTGATTAACGCAATTGATTTTACACTTTTTTAATGCAAATATTTGTTGTTATAGCAAGCAGTCCATGATTCAGGGGCATCTTGTTCTTGGGATATTCAAGAGAATTCAGAGTCACAGGGGTACATCATGACAAATGTTTGCAGCCACTGCGTTACGTAACTGATCAAAGTAGATAACATTAGGCTGCCATATCTCAATTAAATCTATTCCCCTGCCCGTCTGAGATGATAAATGTGTGGGTGTGGTGGATCATTGGTACTTTGTTATGTCATGTCTTTCAAAAAGTGATGTGTGGTTTGTTTCAACTTTATAGGTGAATGTCAAAATCTCGCTCTCTCTCTCTCTCTCTCTCTCTGTCTCTCAGACACCTGAGGCTGCTCACCTGACACAAACACGTGAGTCCTGTCTGTTTCCCAAAAGCATATGCTAACCTGTAAGCAACTTAGTTGGTTGGCAAGGGGACATTGCATTGAAACTAACATAGTTGCTAACTGTTGTTCCGGAGAGTTAGTTAGCTACTATGTTTTATGGGAAACAGATGGATATGAGGATATGAGCCCGGCTAAAATCACTGTCACTAGATTATGATCTATAGGCTACTTTTTTATTATCCTGTTCTGATCGTGTGCAGATTGTAACTCAATGGCCCTCTAACATGTCATGGAAACAGCACAGAGTGAACAGATATTGGAAAGCTAATAATCTGCCTCCCATATTTAATGTGAATCCACTCTTGGAACCCCTCAGCTTTTCATAACAAGTTGTCAGTCTATCTGTTGTGGCGTAACAAAAATGTTTCCAACATTTGAGATTTCTTTTATTTTACGTAGACCATATTTAATGATATTCTGGAGAGTACATTACAGTTTCTTAGACATTAGGCCACATCAGAGATAGAAAAGGGCTTGAATAAAAAAACCCTGACCCTTAGGTTTGGGCCATCCTTGGACTAGAGAGATACAAAAAGTACGCACATCCATGTTGTAATGGCAGCTCCCTTCTAGCTTTGCATGCCACAAATGGAGCGGGTGAATAGCAACCAGTCTGACGCGACAAAATTCTTCAACTCTAAAATCTTCATTTAAAAATGTTTGCTGGTGAATTAAAGCAAATACAAAAAATAAAACATCACTTCTTGGTTCTACATTTCCATAAATAGTCGAAGTCTAATTAGCCTGTTAGCTTAGCAGGCCAGCAGGTCGGTCAGAAAACTATATCACCTCCACCCGACCTTCTAATGAAAGATTGTACTTGTCATGTGACTTATATTAAACTATACATCAAGCGCATTCCCCCTAGTGGTGAAACACACACATTTCCCCAATTATGAACTATTTCTTCCTTCATGAATTTACACATTTTAGCATTTCAGCATTAATTCTAATAACCAATAATTATTTAAAACAAAAAATACATTTCTCCATATGGCTCTTACACATGTGAAAAGGGTACTGGACAAAAGACAAAACTATGAGTGAAGAATGAAAGTCCTGCGTCTGAAAGAATTTATTAATGTGACGTTTTGGGTCACCTGCCCTTACATCACGTTAATAAATTCTTTTGGGAGCAACTTGGTGTGCAGACTCTCTTCTTCACCCTCCCTGGACTAGACCTTTGTGGTCCCTACAGGTGTCCCTACAGGTGTCTCGACGAGATGTACTATCATTCCTGAAGCCAGGTAATGGGCAATTATTGATAGTCTCTTATTCCCTGAGGGGCCCCCATGTCCTGATTTTTTGGGGGGCCCATAAGTATCTGGAAAAGCTACAGTATACTGTTCTTAAGGACACAGAGCCATGAATCACAAGTATTACATTAAATGTGTCCATATACAAGGCAGCATTTCTTTTTGGTGGAAAGTCTGCACATCTCTTTATGATCCTGTCCTGTCTATGTGATAAGACCCTTGATCCACAAGAGAAAGCTTTTTTTTATCTCCATGAGATAAGTGCATATCAGGAAATATCGTGCAGGTATCCAATGAGCACCTCTGCGTCACCTGTGTGGAGTTTGACCGGTTCGGAGATCTCTAGCTTACATAATTACTGTAGCACCAGCTGAAGTGTTTGCCAGTCTCACCGTCTCTTCCTTGTGACAGGGGCACCGTAAACGTTCAACATGGGCTGCCGTTGTGATGCTGGATGTGGGCTCATCATTAGGGTTAGTGCTGGGGGCCGTTGTGGCTATTTTGGGGGCGATTCTCATACCAGTGGGGACCTTATTATTGAGTCCAAGGTGAAAAAGGTGAGTTTGAGTTCAAGATTTTTTTTTTTTTTTTTCGGTCATCAACAGTGTCAAGAGTCTAACGCTCGATCTGAAATAATTCAGGTGCTGAAGTACTCCATACATGTACATTGTGCCGCCAGTCACATTGACTGGGCTTAGTGGTTAAGGAGCCTGCTAGAGGTCTGAAAGTTGTAGGTTTGAATCTCAGCTGCCACCGTTGTGCTCTTGAGCAAGGCACTAAGGGAGACTAACCCTGAAGTAACTGTTAGTTGACAAAATGTACAAGTCACTTTGGATAAAAGCGTCTGCTAAATGCAAAAAAGTAAATGCAATGTCATTGACTGGATCTATTGGCCATCAGTTAAAAATGTACTTTATGACTTAATGCATTTATGGCTTTAATTTGAATTATAAGACAATGGATTATGGTAAGAGACTAGGGGACATTTTACTCCTTCAGAAAACTTGTATTTGTACATGTATTTGTTATGTAATGGAGCCAATATGAAGTGTAATAGAGTCATTGAAGTAATAAGAGTCTGTTTGAAGCTTTAATAATCTTAGAAAAAATATAGAAAAAAATCATGCCTGAAACAGGCGGTAGGGATTGGAGGTTTATCAATCATATAGGAAAGGGTAATCACTGCACACTGGTATCCTCAGTTTACTTAAGTGACCAACATGGCTCAGGAGCATCATGCAAAATGCATTGCTCAATAAAGTAAATACCATTAATACCAAAAAACATATACCAATACCAATACCATATCATCGTGCAGTGGTTACCCTTTCCTATAACTGTAATAGAGTCTGTTTGAAGGGAGCATATGTCTGAGAATATACTGTTTGCCCATACTCTTCAGGAAGCGGTGATTGAGCCTGGAACGACAGCCTATGATAACTGGGTCTCAGCGGGCGCCCCTGTGTACAGGCAGTTTTGGCTGTTTAATGTCACAAACCCTGACGACATCCTCAAGGGAATGACGCCTGTAGTTAAGGAGCAAGGACCATACACCTACAAGTGAGGCAAACATTTGAAATGGATGACAGTGGAATATACATGTACTCTCAGCACTGCAGCAAAAACAAAGTGCAAAGTGCCACACGAAGGTTGGACGCTGGTAGCGTAGTGGTCAAAAAGCCTTGTTGGCCGGTCTGAAAGTTGTTGGTTTGAGACCTGTCAGTTACAATTGTTTAATTGAGCAAGGCATGTAATCGTAAATTGCTCTAGAGGAGACAAGTCCTGACATAATTGATAGTCGACAAAATGTATGTCTCTTTGGATAAAAACGTCTGGTAAATGCATATCCTAAATGTAAATGTAAAAGTTTGGTCTTGAACTCTGATTCAGACACATTGCAAGTATTCTTGCATGAGGAGAATGAGATGATATAAAATGAACATAATATGGCATCTTTTGAAAGTGTGACTTACCTCTTGATCTGGACTATGAGATCTGCACATGGCAGTGATACCTTTGCAGGCTGTGTTTTACTGCCTGATAAGAAAACAGTTGATACTGCCAAAGCAGCAAAAATATGAAATATTGCTCACTTAGCAAAATATATATTTAAGAAATATTTTGATTATTTGACACTATGTTATACTGTCAAATTAGAAGTTGCTGCTCCAATAGCTGGATCTATTCTTATTTTTTTTTATTATTATTATTATTATTTTTTTTTTTTTTTGCATATACATGATCTTAAGAGGAAGGTCTAGGTGCTACTGGCATCATGCAACTTTTAAAATAATTCTATTTCTGCCATATTTATGCCATGAAGTGTAAATCTGAACTCTCATCTACAGTACATAAGCCATGCAGAGGTTGTTTTAACTTATTGTGCAATGTAATATTTTTATGATAGCCCATTACATGGTCATCTGATAATATCCCCTTATCTAATCTGTGTGGCTTTAAAAAGAGAGTTCCTTTATGAATTATTAGCAGTATTCTCCAGGAAACATTTGAAGGGTTCATTTGCAAAAGCCTCTAAATCCATTTTCCGAAATGCTCAAAAACTCTGTCAAACTACAATTGAAACACTTTTATCAAGTACAAAAAAGTCAGACCTAAACAATTCAATTGGAGCCAAAATTATTTTTGTAAATTCCAAATGGCTTTTAGAGGCTTTTGCAAATGAACTCTTCAGTTTGTCATGGCATGCTGTTTTGAGATGGAAACGTCTACGATTCTGTTCTCATTTATTTATTTTTATTTTTTTAAAATTGCTTAAACGGCTCATGCAAATTTTAAATATTCCTTTGAAGATTATTATAGTTGCTGCAGATTCAAAGATTTCCTTTAAAAAGCAAATTGTCTATATGATTGGGTCACATCAGCCCAGTCAGGCAAAGTGTCAGTTTCCCAAAAGGAAACTAAATGTGAAATGGAAATAGGAAATTGCAACCAACAAAGTTGCTAACATAATTTCGGACTCTTGTGTTGCCTCATTAGGCTTAATGGTTGGAACTCACCCTATCTTGGCTATATTAGACCAAAGTTGACACATAGGCTACTGTATGCTAAATTATTTTTATATTATTATCATGCATTAGCTAGAGCTCTACGCACTCGAGCAGTGATAAATTGAATTTGCTCAGCGAGCAGTGTGGGGCAAGTTACTGCAAAACTGTAATGCGTTATTTATTACTTGGTACTGACATTTAAAAGTAATTCCTTACATTACAATATTAGTGTTGTGTAAGGTGTTACATTACTGTTGCATGACATTTAAGTTACTCTTTGGACCCCAAGGTAGACTATGACCTTCACTAATTTATTATGAATGTTGAGAATGACAAGCGGAGACTGTAAAGTTCTACATTAGTTCCGGCACAGCAAACGTTTTACCCTTGCTGACTTCTCAGGGACTTTTTTACAAATTTGTATGAGGGAAAAAACACCACTTCATTCCAGGTTAAAAATGCATTGTAACTTGAGTTGACTCACAATTGTACCTAGTAAAATACTACCAATTTTGTTTCTGTAATGCCAAGTTACCACAAAAAGCAATGCATTACAGTAATTAGTTACTTTTGTAACTCGTACTCATTGTCTAGCGATCAGCTAGATCAGGTTGTACTCAGACATTGGTGGTGTCTGAGCCGTACATCCACTCACAAAGCTCTAGGATGTTTTCAGAAATTGTGGTGATAGGTCAAACACAACGTTCTATCTGGACAGGGAGTCATTGGGTGGGCTTAGCGTTGTTTGAATCAGCTTTAGTTGCTCTGATTGTTTGTAGCTAGCCTGATTTCCATCGACTTTCAAAGCTCTGCAAGACTTTGGTCTAACCAAGAGCCCGTATAACAAACTTTCTCAAAACGCATGGTTGACCCACCTCCCTGAAATGCCTCGGTTTGCTACTGGTCGATGTTAGAAAATGCTGTGCCGAAGCAAAACCAATCACACCACTCTTTCCTCTGACGTATGTGACGCAAAGGGAATTGCTTGAACAGGACTGAGAGCCGTTGGAGCTGCTCAAAGTTGATTGGTTCCCGACCAAGGGGGGAAAGTTCCACATTTTTGTGGAACTCAGATGTCCTGCCCGATCAGCAGCTGGCCAGATCAGCAACAGCAACGCAGACGGTGTTACGTCACTGGGAGGGCGTGTCAGGCTAGTTTGTAGCTGTCCTAGTCAT
>JAODXP020002170.1:0-27824 GCA_027497455.2 Sardinella longiceps | reverse complement strand
TTTCGGACAATGTGCATATTGGGACAAGCAAGAACTGAACGATTGTGCATATTGGGACAAGCAAGAAGCAAGAACGATTTCGGTGGCGATCATAGATCCAGAACATGATCTTGAATTTATATTGTGTCTATGACCACATTGCCTTGGCGGAGGTCTGCGCTCTCTGAGCGCTTTTCTAGTTTGGAATATATTTCTTAAACACAGCTCATTTAACCATGAACTTGCATTTAAATCTGATACACAGGTCTAAAGAGTAGACATAAGCTGTCATCTACAGTTTTCTAATGTGTGTGTGTGTGTGTGTGTGTGTGTGTGTGTGTGTGTGTGTGTGTGTGTGTGTGTGTGTGTGTGTGTGTCTGCGCCCCCTGGTGGTGGGGCACAACCACAGCACTACCATGTGACAAGTGAAATATTACAGTAGATTCCTCACCACATATCTGTTTTTGCTTCTCGTTCAGTTTCGTATCCGCCTGTCTGATTTGATGAGATGTCTCACTCATCTTGTTTAAAAACTTCTCTAGGACATCTTTTGCCTGTGAAGAAATCATCACACAATACAATAATGAAGTTGTAACAGATACTAAAGAAGTAACCATAGAATGCCTGTGTGTAGAATTTACATGTAGAATATACTGTATGTAGGCCTAACCTTGACTGAGTTGGTGGTCCGATTGTTGTAATCTTCCACAATATCATCCATGTCTTTACGATAGAGTTCGTAGCCTCCAGGTTTAGTATAGAATCCATTCTGGAGCCGATCAGTCAAATTAGCCGACAGATGTCCCAGAAGATCCCGGCATGACTTCTTTGAAACATCCTCATTGTTTTGTAAATATTGCTTAAATTCTTGATCAAGGTTGTTCTGTAATGGCATAATTTTAAACAATCAAATTAGATTACACAACTAGTATGTTCTTTCCATGCAGAGAAGACAAAAAAAGAGTATAGGCCTAGCAGTGCTCCTTGGCTAGTGATCTCACTAATTGTAAAATACAAAACAAACTCATAACATGGCAATTTGATCATAGCATTATCAGACTCCTTACATATGAACTTGCATTGACAAGCAATAAAAATAGTGATTTGGATACATCTGGCTGAGAGACACTAGTGCACACATTTGGCTAGGTGGACAAACTTAAAAACCCAGCTTCCAAAGTAATTGAGCTTTTAAATGAAAGACCCTTAATAAATTGCCCTTTTTCATACAGACAATAACAGTAGAGGAATAGCAGAACAATAGCAACTGATCTTGGATAACAAATTAGAACAGAGAGTTGACCTCCAGAGATTTAATAAAGACTCCTTCATCATCCTTAAAGCATCGCTTCATGAACTCCTGAATGGCCATGGCAAATAGTCGCTGGTGTTCAGAGGTGACAGCTTCCAGCTCCAAAGGGAATTTTTCCTTAAGCTGCTCCATACCAGTGTGATACACCAGGACCCCATCTTCCACCGCAGCTTTATTCTCAATCCCAGAGATGGTGACCACGGCGTTCTCCAGACAGGGCATGTCACCACGAGAAATGCTCTCCACATATGCCTGTGCTAGATTGCCCAGGACTACATGGAGACAAGAAGAATCACTGAGTTTCACTTGGGTGTTTTTAAGAGGCAAGCATATGATGTCAGTGACACACAATGATACTATAAGCCCAGCCAATTTACAATATATAGTTTGTAAATTGAAACAACCTTATCTGTTGTTTATCTATGATATATTTTGTAGAATGGACTCAAGGGAGTTACTGCAATTCTAGAGTTACCATATAGCCTACACCAATACATCAATATAACATACATCAGTGCTCAACAATATATATGAAATACAATGGTATCAGGCTATCATAATCAAAGACTCAAATGACTTAATCATTTGTAACGTAACTGTTGATACACTTATTGTTGAAATTGTCATTTTTAACAGTTAAACTAAGTAACTTACCTTTTCCAGTGACATTGTGTCCACCTTTTAGTAATTTCACTTGGCTATGATCAAACACAACCGTGCAGAAATCTTCTGTAACCTTTAGAAATTTTGGTGAAAGATCATCTGGATTTAAATTCTCCAGATCAGACATATTGTCCGGATTAGTAGGAAAGGGGAAAGTAAAACATCTCCGAGATGGAAAATATTTTCTGATGCACTCTCTTGGAAGGTTATATTCCATCACAGGTCTTGCGCAACCTTCAAATTGAAATTGAAAGAACTTAATGTACATAATTTACAAAGGGACACAATGAAATACACATCAGCCATACTGACCACTCTTCAGCTGAAGGCCAAATTCAAGGTAATCGTCTGCCGTCACTTCCTGACCACCAATCTTTCGTTGAAGAGTGAAATCCCTCACGACCCAGATGAAATTTGGGAAGAATTTGACAAACTCTGCGTCATCTCCCTCTTCATCAGATGATTTGATCTTTATGTACTGAGTCAGCTCCGTCACATATCTGTACTACGTTGAGGACTTTGCATTGAGTTGAGTACATTGAACTGATTCAGATTAACCTACTGTAAGCATTAAAGGAAAGCACCGGAGTGAATTCAAGCATAGCCCTGTTGAAAGAGCTTGCTAAATGCGATGGTTAGCAAGTGGAACAGAACGCAAACGCAGAAGCGAACAGGCACTTTACAATGAATCAATGGGACCTGACTGTTGGAGACCGAAAGTAACATCTGAGGTTACATTGACTCAATGTAAAGTGTTTCGCGTTCGCGTTAGGTCTATGCTGTTCGGAATTCTTTAATTTCATGCGAAATATATTGCTGTTAGAAGGCTCATGCAGCAGGGCTATGCTTGAATTCACTCTGGTATTCCTTTAAAGATACTTGCTATATATTAAAGATACTTGCTATATATGATGTATTCCCTTGAAAGGCTGATGCACTAGGACACCACAGGATACTGGAGTTCCTCTATGGCCTTGTTATCAATGGTGCCTCTGCTGTTGTAGACCAGAGTGCTGCTCAGGAGAATGGCCAGAGCAAAAATCTTTGTGTCATGCTTAGAGTCTCCCTGAAACAGAGTCAATAAAGTCCTGATCACATCAATATAAAGTCTTTAACTCTGAAGTGACCAAGACTGACTTCAGGGTCTTTGTACGTGTGTTTAGATTATAATTATCTGATATTATCTTGGGTTTTTACCCAAGTATAAATACCACTTTACTGGGTCTTTGAGGGTTTAGGGCTTATTTATCTGGTTAGAGTTTGGGGTTGAATCATATTTACCTTGCTCACATCTCCCAGTCCCTCTGTATCCAACAGCACCAGCGTGTGCCCTGTTGAAATACATCCTTGATGAAGCCTATGCATATTTACATGAGTGCACATAGCATACACCCCTAGTTCCCAAATGGCGGCCCGTGGGCCAGATCCGGCCCGCAGGAACCAAATGAGTGGCCCGCAGCACCATCTGACTTATCAGTTTTCTCCATAAACATGCTTACAGACCTCATAAGCAGTAGGCCTATACAGGCAATCATACTATATATGAAGTTTATTGAGGTGCATTAAAGAAAGCAGAAGACTAAAAGAAGACTACTTTGTGATGTTCTAACTAGCATCCTTTCAACGCATGGCTTTGAATGTTTATGGGGTTGGCCTTTGGCTTGGTACGCTTGACAAAATTCGGCCCTTGAGGAAAAATATTTGGGGACCACTGGCATACACATTTGTGAGTAGACTATACGCCTACATGAGTGTGTTTGTGTGTGTGTGTGTGTGTGTGCATAGCATAGGGCATAGGTTACTGTGCATGCCTTTTTTAGAGGGGTGTGGTACACACCACATCCAGATTCCTTTGGTTTTGGATTCCACAGTGTTGCCCAAGGCAAAACCTGAGAGAGAGAGAGAGAAAGAGAGAGAGAGAGAGAGAGAGAGAGAGAGAGAGAGAGAAAGAGAGAGAGAGAGGCGAAACCTGAGTGGCAGGGATTAATTTCTAATTCAAGTTCAAGAATAGATAATGGGCCAATGTAAACAACAATTCTGATAAGCCTTACCAGTCTGCTTTCCAGCTAGTCGGTTCATCAGATAAGATTTCCCAGTCCTGTAAAGCCCCACTATGGCCACCACCACCACTGGCAGCTTGATTTGCTTCAGGATTTCCAAAGCCTCCTCTTGCACACTCAGAGCCCCATCCTCCTCATTATTAATGAAACACACTGGCTCCTGCATAGTCCGTGGAATATCAGCGATCTTTGATAGCCTACACACAGGTTTTTGAAAAATAGAATGATGAAAAAGTTAACCATTTCTCAATGCTAATCTAATTAATTAATCTACTTTAATCTACTTTAAAGGAAAGTACCGCAGTGAATTCAAGCATAGCCCTGTTGAAAGAGCTTGCTAAATGCGCTAGTTAGCGAGTGGAACAAAATAATTTGGTACAGCACAGACCGAACGTGAATGCAGAAGCGAACAGGCACTTTACACTGAATCAATGGGACCTGACTGTTGGAAACCGAAAGTAAGATCTGAGGTTACATTGACTCTGTAAAGTGTTTCGCGTTCGCGTTTGGTCTGTGCTGTTCGAAATTCTTTAATTTTATGCGAAATATATTGCTGTTGGAAGGCTCGTGCAGCTGGACTATGCTTAAACTTACATAAGCATACATAAGGTATATTCCTTTAAAGGGGACATACAATACAATCCATTATGTCAATATTTACTTCTGAGTAGTTCTAAGAACTACAAAGAAGTACAGCTTAGGTCAAGTGCATCTCTGTTGTTTACTTAACCAGGAAATATATAGCTTGTGAAAGTTTGAAAGTTCACTTTCCAGTGCCACACATACAACACAACCAATGCCACACACACTGTACAACAACAACTTAGCAACAACTATCCCTTTTTTCTCCAATACGCCAAAGTACAGCATCTCACTACCAGAGGTGGAAAAATTGTTACTAAGTAAAAGTATCTTTACTTTGCTTAAATTCTACTCAAGTAAAAGTAAAAGTAGCCATAAAAAAATCTACTCAAGTAGTAAAAATTGTAAAAATTACTTAATTTTAAATTTACTTAAATTACAAGTTACTAGTTACTTTCAAGTATTGTCTAAAAAAAATCATAGGCTAATCAAAATCAGGGTTGCTTGGTTTCTTTAGCAACCCCCAAAATTCATAAACCACCTGCTCAGCAACCACAACCAAACTTATTATAAATTAATGAATACTTATTGGTCATTGGTCAATGACATAGGGGCTGAAGCTTCAGCTTATGTAAAGCCTTCCTTCTCACATTCTTAAAGGACAAAAAAGGAATTTATCAAGGAAAAAATGCAATATTTACAAGACAGAAAAGCTAAAGTAAAACTAATTGTTTAACATGTGTGTGTTATGGGTGCAATATTTTGACTTATTTTGTAATTTCACTTTTGCTGTGTTTTATGTGTGCTGTGTCAACTTATTGATTGCTTTGTGTGCTGTGTTTCACTTTCTCCTTGCGCTTCCTATGTTGCCTGTCACGGAGCATTCAGATGGGCCGGCAGGCCGACGACGACTTTTGGCCGGCAGCGAGAGGCAGCCAGCGTTGTCCTATCAAAACACAGCGTCAAAAGATTCACGATTGTGACTGGCTGATGTGAGCGTTAACGCTGAGTGTTGCTGTCGGACTAATGAGAGACAATGGACCCATTAACTCTCTTTCAATCTGTGAGTGGACTAATTAAGCTGATTTGGGACAGGTGTGTGTGTGTGTGTGGGAGTTGTTTTGTTACTTAAGGTCAGACAGGTAGGGAATCTGGGGGGACCTCTCTGGGAACGATGCAGCAGCAGGAAGGGTCGGGCCTGCTAGGAGCTGTATGACCGTGGCGGACGGGGGTTAGGTCGCTATGCGCCTGCTCTTATCTGGGTGCCAGATTTGATCTGCGCTCGGTGTTGGCCTCGGACGGAGGTCGATTGGAATGCCTTACTACTGGTTAAAGAGACAAGCGCCCTTCACAGTTCCAGGTCTCAGATTTGGACTGGGCCCGGCTGAATTAAGTCTCTTGGGTTTGTGCATGAGTTTGGAGCGCATCGCCTATGCATGTTTGCTGCCGAGTTTCTCGCTGTTTTACAGGTCTGCTTGCTGCGCTTGCCCTGTTGCCTGCCTGTCTCGCCTGCTTGCTTGCCTGACGTCATTACTACCATTTGCTCGGCTATGCCGTCACCAGAGACCATCATGGCTGCTGCGGCTAGAAGCCGAGTTAGCTGCTACACACTACCGCAGTGGGGTAGCATGCTTCCTGTTTTGTACTGGTCAGGTTTGGACGAATTGGGACTCAACTGAAGTAACTGTGACTGATCTTTCTTATCAAAAGACATTTTAATTGTGCAGCTGCAATTTATGAAATAATAATTTAATCCCTTGCCTTCTGATTGTTCTCTGCCACCACAACCCCTAGTGTATTATGCCTGGTCACGGGCATTTCTATACTGGTGACATGTGCACAGCCAGATGGCATGACTGAGAGAGCACTTCCATTGGCCTACATGCCAATCATAACTCTTTGGTTTTCCATTTGATAAGAAATATGTTCTTCATGCCTTAGAGTTGTAGACTTGGTATCAAACTTTAATCTCATTCTGACCCAGCAACCAACCGAGATATCAGTGACAGTGATCTGTCCAGTAAGTTCACCTTGTTCTTCTTATGGGGTGATTTGTTAATTTTGACATCACAAGAGTGGTAGAGTAAGAAAGCTGATTTGCTTTGAGATTGTACATATTCATGGTATTCGGGGTTACCTTTACCCTGGTTCAAATTGACCTGGACTGAAGCAATACAATGGTCAAACTGGCTAACGACGTTTCTTGTGTGAAATATGGCCAAGGATATCCTTTGCTTTTGCATTAGTCTTTTCCACAGGTTCCTTGTTCCAGCATCATGTAGGCTACAGTAAATAGTCTGAATTGACTTTCAGTTCAAACCAAATGCTTTTTTAATGGGGGAGGTTTAAAAAAGTAGTGAAGTACAAAGTACAATACTTGTCTCAAAATGTACTCAAGTAAAAGTAAAATTACCTATTTGAAAAATACGAAGAATTACGAATTACTCTAATAAAGTACTTAATTACAGTAATTTGAGTAGATGTAGTTAGTTAGATGTAGTTAGATGTAGTAGTTCCTTTTACCTTACCTGAATGTACAGCAAAAAAAAAAAAAGAAAGTCTTTGCCAAGGTAGGCATGAAAAGTATAGCATGGACAGAGTTAAAACCAAAACCAACTTGCCCTCATCAGGTTGTATTGGTTGCCAACTTGTTCAAACTTCAAACAACAGAACTGTAATACACTAATTAACTGGTTAACCCCGTTAGCATGATCATTATTTGTTGTTTTAATCACATACAGTAGATTAAAGATTTACATTTAGCTCATAGATTAGACTCACCGTGCTGAGCTTGTCACTTTTCCCTGATTAAAACAGAAAGTGAAATCCCACAGGGGGACCAGTTGGGTTTCATTCCCCTGTGACTGTCCTGCTCTCATTCTAAGTGTGTGGCTAAGTCCCTGAAGGGAAAAATTGGGGAAAATGTGACACACTAAACATACAACTAAACTAGGAGTTAGATGCATACAAATAATTTGGTCTTCAGGAATTCCAAAAACTGATGAATGGAATGTCACACCTCTAATATTTGAATGGGTATGCTTAAAATATAGCCTGTGCAAACAAACAGCACGAAAGCTACGTACTGTATGTGTTCGACACTGCTAGATTCGTTACATTATAAACACACAGGTTTATTGCATGCTGTTGTTGGCAATTTAAATTAATTAATTAAGTCATTTTCAGTTTGTTCGTTTTGAAATTCGTGGTTTTCTGTATCAAAAACTGTGTGCTTCTTGGGCAGCACCATTTTGTCATTATAACTGCATGGAGTTTGTCACATGAATGATTGTGTGTCACCGTGGAGATGAATTGAATATGGCACACAGGGCAAATGCCCGGTGGGCCGACACACTATTTGGGCTGACGGCCCAGACATTCTCACTGTAACTGTGATCATAGGCTTATTTTCTAATGGTCTGACCAGTATGGTTGGCTGGTTTTGTTCGAAATGCCAGGGCCGATTTTTTGTCCCAGTCCGCCTCTGGGCTGGATTAAAGAGGATGTGAAACAAGCATTTCTAGTGGTTTTCCACAATGTAATACTCGTTAGGATGTATTTAGAAAAAAAATCTACCATTTAAAACATAACTGCTCATTGTTAAATAAGACTTCAATTCTGCAGTACAGTTGACTTTTATTTTGACTCGCCGCCATATTGTTTTTGCGTCAGTGATGACATCATTGGGTTTGTTGTTGAAAGGCGATAAAGAACGTGCACGGTAACATTGAACCGGAACCGCTTTTAATGATGGAAGATGAGGAGGAAAGGGCTTTTGAAGTCGCCAGGAATGCTTTGGCCTACGCCAGGGCTATTCAATTAGTTTTCCAAGGGGGCCACATGTAGAATCCAAGAACTTGAGCCGGGCCGCAAAATTTTCGCGGTCACTATTTTCAAATAATCAAATCGCAACACATTGATTAAAAATCCATATTTGCTTTGTTTTAACAATAACTTTGCATGTTAACAATAGCTACAAAGTATTTATTTACAAAATTTACATTTTTAAATTACCAGAACAGAATATTTTAATACCATAACTTTGTTTTTAAAGTGAATTATTCATCCCTAAATGTCCTATTACAGAACTTATTTTGCACTCCAACAGGTAGACTAAAAGAAAAATTTACAATAACACGTAAACACGCAAGGACTCTAATATAAGTACAGTTGTCATAAGAGGAAATGCTGCATCAATAGACCAAGGGGGTATTCCATCAACGGAGCTATTCGCTAAGCCGCGCTAATTTCGGCAAGCGGCGCTAGTTTTAGTGTGAGTTCAGTTCCATTACTCTCGCTAACAGTAATCGCCGCTGAGTTGCTGGGGTAACATATGCTCCCAAACTAACCAGCTCCGTGGCAGGTTAACTGCAAGGCTTAATAAAGCGGTGTCTCAGAAAATGCAATCAGTCAGAAACACAAGTCACCCAAAAAGGTTCCATACACCTGCTTAATAATCTTTCCCACCAAGAAAGGTTGATAGGTTTTGCAAACACTGTGATCATGCATGAATTCCCCTTTTTACTAAGTTACTATTGATATTTTGAAGTATCTATTAGGAATAATTTTAGTTACGAATTAAAAACAAATCCATGCATAATCAGAGACGTGTCACATGCCGGCCCATCACGTGGTGTCTGGAGTTGTAGGCTACGTCTTAATTGAATGATTGATTGATTTCAGTTGCAGGTGCAAGTCTGCTGTGACAGAACAACATGAGACTGGCAATTTGTTCCAACAAGCAATGGTCAAACATTATGATTCAAAATATATTTTCAATCACCTTTTCAAATTTCTGCATTGACAGTAGGCCTACTACTATAAAAAATGTGACATTCAGTTATTTCACACAAAATTCAACAGATGACGTATGCATATCGAAGTTTCTTTCTTAAAATTCTTTTAGTTCTGCCTTAATTTTACGACAGTTTATCAGGTATTCCTAAATCACCTATTTAGGTCTAGTGTTGAGCTCGTGCACGCAGCCTTGTTTAAGTTAACGAGAGGCAGGCGCAGCTAACTTGCATTGATGGAATGGCTTCAGCCTCATCTCTGAGTTGACGCTACTTCAAACGAGGCTTAATCACATAAGCGCCGATATCATTAGCGACTTTGCAGGAATACCCCCCAAACCGGCTTAAAAAATAAATTAAAAGGCTGCGCAACAGCGCCAAAATCATCTGGCCAAAACCGGAATTACACGTATTTGCTTAGAATCGCCATAGAGAATGAACAGTGGAAAATACCTTAAAAAAATATTTCCTAATGTATTAATGGCACTTAAATTGACGTAGTTTGGGGACATATTATCTATTTATTAATATTCTGCAAATTATAAGGTATATATTAAGCTTTGGAGACTGATAACAATATTTTAGTTTTAAAGGTGATGAATCACGTCGGCCGCATCTGGGCCGCGTGCGGGCCGGATGCGGCCCGCGGGCCACCAATTGAATAGCCCTGGCCTACGCGTTTGAACCTGTGAGGAGAGCCCAACAAACCCAAACAAACCGTAGGCCTAGTGTTACAGTAACGTTAAGTTTAAATGATTTGGAGGAGCAGCCGTCAATTCTGGCAGGTGTTGAGAGGGTGGGCAACACTGTCTGGTGCAGTTGTGGACAGTGTACAGCAATGTCCACCCCTGGGGAATCAGTCTGCTGCCAGGAGGCCAATATCAATCATGTACTTGGGGACCTGCAGTGCATAACCCAGTCACGGACTTTTCAGATACTTCGCGGTGAGCGAGATGTCTTGGAAGTAGCCATGCTCTCCTGCGTGATGTTCGTGCAGAGACCCCTGGACCAGCCCATCAACGTTGCAGCAGGTAAGTTGGCAGTAACTAATGTTCTTTTAACAGGAGCTACCGGTTAAAGTACAATGTGTTTATCACTGTACAAAATATGATGTGTGTTCATAGATATGAATCGTCACGTTTCATTTTCTGCAAGTATTATTACATGTTTCAACTAGAGATGAGAAGACATTTAAAAGGGAAAATTGACGGAAATATTTATTACTATTAAGCGAGATGCTAGCTGGTCAAATTCGTTTCAAGGATCTATGCTAGACTGGAGCTGCAAGTCGTATTGCCAGGCTCGGAGAACGGATATTTCCACAAATGGTGGCCTGACACTTTAAAGGAATAATGGCTGCTCCATCATTATAGATTCTTCATTACGCCAGTTGGAATAGGCTACATATATTTTGCACTTCTACAACCTTACAGAATGGACAGACCGACCACAGCATAATTGTCTAGGTAAGGATTACGTTAGGTCCCCAATGCGTAATGTGATAGGTCTCTGTGCCTACAAAAAGTTGACTAAATTACAAGCTGTTATTGTAGTTTGGGGTAGTGAAAGGCCACCCACCCCCCTGCAAAAGATTTCTTTGTAAAATAAATGTGGATATTCTGTAAACCCTTATGTCATTTGGGTATTGCATGCACAATTTGATAGATAAAGATGCAAGTCTGTTGAGGGTAGATGTGGAGAAGAGGTCTTGAGTTAGATGTTCACTCAGTACGACTCAGAGGGGTTGCAGAAAATGGGGTTTTATTGTTCCCAAATAAGGCCAAATAATGGCTTAAATTTAAAAAAAAAAGGAAAAAAATACGTTTAATAAATGAAAATCAAAAGTGCCATAAGAGTCAAAATTTTAGCAAATAAACATAATACAAATTGGCCTTAAATTAGGCAGGCCGGTTGAGAGCTAAAGGACCTATTCCCCCATTGCTCTCCCGACTGACTGACTCTCCCGACTGACTGAAGTAGACAGCATATACAGTATACCCTGCGTTTGATTATCCTCGTCAAGTCGTCTCGGAGCTCAAAATGTCACGTGACTATCCACTTCAAGCGTTTTATTATGCAAACTCGTCGGACGTGGAAAAGCACATGGAGAAGTGAAAACAATGTTCACGTCATTGTTTTCTGTTAGCAACCCTAGGCTACATTTAGGACACTTATTTGATACAAGTCCGTGTTCAACATTGGCCTCACTACAACACTGACTCCCACATGCATAGGTAGTTATATGGATGCAGTGTTAATATGAGTGATTGAAATAGTTATGTAAACCACTAAAACAGTCCAAACACAATGAAAACAGCAAGTGACACAGGCCGCAGCCGTCTTGCACTCGTCATCGGAGGCGTTGCTCCATCTAGTCTGAGCTGTACGAGACGAGTTGATGACGAAAAGGGGCGTGGTACGCGTCATTTCCTCGGGGCATGCGAGATCCTAGGTAAATAAAACGCACCAATAGACATGGGAAATCCCCTTACAATTGGCGCATACCAAAAGATAACCAGAAACAGGGATTGCCACAGTGAAAACACTTCAAAGGCTTTAAAACAGCCAATATTCACTTCTAAAATGCTAGAAAATAATGCCACATGATATTCACACACCTGCTAGACATTTTGACATACCGGTAGTCAAAATACATACAAACAGCAAAAATATTATTACAATAAACTGTGGGTCACTTCCGGTTAACCGGGAAGTGGCAACGTTGTTTTAAACCCGGCAGTCGCGGCAAACATTCTCTTATAAACAAAGACGACGTGACACTGGTAAGATGACCTGATATGCAAGACTCATGTTTTTAACTATTTATATATTTAGACTTTTAAACTAAATAAACAGAACAGTTGCTGTAAACCTCTGGTGTCGTTATTTTAACCAAGATGATGTTCAAAGGTGAATGATTATTAACAGCAAGAGTTGAAATGGTTGTGTCACTAGCTAGCTTAGTAAATCACCATAGTGTTTGATGTTACTCGTTGCGCATATTAAACAGCTACAGGATTTGCAGAAGATTATGATGAATAACTGGGTTAAGAGATGTTTTGAGATAGACATAGTGAATGACAGAAAACATGGGCATGACAAACAGACATATACAGGCATAAACTACACTCAGTCTTCGGAGGATATATTCGGTAGCGCACGCTACCGTGACAGTAGCTATGAGCCCCGTCACAAAGTCCCTGCCCTGCCCTAACCTCAATGCATTTGCATTTAAGAATCGACGAATAAAAAAAATACAAGGGTCCACATGCACTGTAATTTAAGCTCTTGGAAAATATCATTTGCGCATTGAATTCGTCTCTTCCAAACGAACATAAACGGTCAGTTTATGCTTCTGCAATACCAGGCATCACCACAAGGAAATGGTCGTACGCCAAGCTGGAACCTGACGTGGAGATAAGTACTTTCTCACGTCAAAGTCTGACGTGTATTTGATCGTACGAACCATCTAAGATCAAATCTATGCGTAAGAACGTTTTATAAATGAGGCCCCTGGTGTGTAAGGTGGATGTTCACACCGCGTCATTGTCTCTCCATTTGTGTCCATTTGTGCAAATTGGTGATATGGTGGAGAATGGAAATCCACTTTTCTTTGAGTCTGGCCACGCTTCCTTCACAAGTGCAGACACAGTAACAGATGTGTAATCATCCTTATCCACTCATACATCTCTTCATTGTGGGTCTTCAACAGCTTCTTTTTAATGTTCTTAACAATGTGCCACAGGTCATACTCGTGCTTTATTGATGGAAATTTCTGCCGGAGTACTTTTTGTACAGAGGGATGACAGTCTGTAGCAATGACAGATACTGGCACATCATGCTCAGCAAGTTTTGACAAACACCTCTCCATTCCCTCCACTTCCAGCCAGTAGCTGTTTTTCACCTATGTTACCTTAACAGTTTCCTGTGCCAACACTAGGTTTGACTTGGTGTCCAAAAGAGAATAAGTTCCAAAGGTGTCGTTGTGGCCGGGACTATCATATCTGCAGTCTCCATAGAGCAGCAGCCAGCAGAGCTTCATGGTGAGTGGTCCACACAGTGTTCACCTCAGGGATGACATAAGCTTTTTGGATGTTAAACCATTCCCTCTTAATAGCGATTCCAGGCCTATGGTGTCACATATCTCCAAGAAGGGACTACACTCAGTGCCAGTGACAAAACTAGCTGCAGGTATCACATTGCATTCCATGACTCCTCTGAACAGAGGCTGGGAAGTCCAGTGCCGTTTCTCAATATCCGTACTTGAATGTACTTGCGATCTCGTGGACTTGTGAAACGTCAGCCGAAGTACTGTTCCAATTCAAAAGTTAGCATTTACTCAAGTTCGTATTGAGTTCCCGGATGTTTTCTCAATTCAGCCATCTTTTCGAGGATGCATCGAATGGTGACTTCTGATAACTTCAGAACCATTATTTCCCATAATGCATTCAGGCGCTCCGTTTTGAGATACGAGGCGGGCGGAGCTTAACGCAAGGATTTACCACTTCTGTCTTTAAACTAATACATTTTGAGCTTCTAACTTGATATATTTTAAAATCAGGTGGGAAATTGTTTAAATTAAGTCTGTACTCATGGGTTTTGTAACCAAAAAGTGTGTCTGTGGTGAGATACGATGTTTGTACCACTGTTAGCTTGTCATCCACCAACCTGCCGGTGTGTTTTGGGCCAGTCGTAGACAGCCTCCCCCTGTAGCTTTCGTAGCTAACGTAACAAGTACCCAACGTCTCAAACTGCAGATTCAGCGCACTGTGTCCTCGCATTCTTGGAAGTTTGTACTCTCGTTCTCGACTTCCCAAGTTTGAACTCGCAAGTAAGGAAGTCATTTCTTGTATGTACTTTGTAGTTGCTAGGATACGGGTACGCTGGCAAGTATGCCGCTCCGTCTGGCTTCCTGTTTTTGTTTAATGTTTTTATAATTTTCGTCTTTTATGTTTTGTTTGTTCAGTTTTGTGTATGACTACGGTCTTCCTTTGCGTATTCGGCACGCATAGATGACTTTTTCATGAGTTGTTTTTTTGTCTTCGTCTAGATATGTGTTTATTTATTTTTAAGTGGCCGCGACGTTTGGTTGATAACATCGTATCGTAGCAAGACACTGGGCTAAGGGCTAAGCTAGCTCCTTCATGAACGAGTTGCACTTCAGCGCCTGGTCCAAGTAGCCTCAAACCCTTGGGGATGCTGCTACACTGACCTGGATAAGCGAGTCTCCACCCTGAATGGACTGCTCAGGACAAGTTGCCATGAGAGCTGCCTCCTACGAGCTGATCTACAACATCTAGACTTCTAGCTACAACTCCATTCCAGCAGTGCGCTCTGCGCAGCCAGCGGTGGAAATTCCAACGACTTCAATCAGGACTGTGCACACTTTCCCCGAGTTTCGCAGGCGGCCCTGCCTCTGATATCAGGCTGGCGCTGCGCTACATGTCAGGACTGAGTTACCAACATGCCCGTGGACTGCTACGATCAACCAATTGAACTCTGATGGGCCTATATTATAGGCTTAGGCTACTTCTTTTGTTTTTCTTTACTGTCATTACGTTCTGTTATGTGTTTTTTTTTTTTTCTTTAAGCGCTTTGTGTTGCACACTGTGTAGTAAAAATGTGCTATATAAATAAAACTACCTACCTACCTACCTATTGAGAAACGGCCCAGGTGTAAAGATGACCATCAATGCACTCTGGGGGGCTAATTCTCCAAGCTGGTTTCCCAACCAATTAGGGACCTTGTTTATTGTCAAGTGTCTAATGTTAACCAATAAACATGCTTTTTGGGAAACACACCCCTACAGTTGTTCCTATCTCGACACGCCCACCAATGTGCACCAGTTCGTGCAGAACATGTGACAAGGTTAAGGTGGCCCGAGTTTTTACTTCCTTGTAATGTATGGTAATCATGTGGAATTATGCATTCCCCCGTAAATTGAAAGTAAGTAATAGTCATTGCTTTCAAAGCTCTATTGAATGCTCCCCTCTTTCAGTAACGTTAACATTACTTTTACTGTAACGATTAGCAGGTGCGACGCAGTGGCGTAGCTTAGATGTAGCTTGGTCTAAGCCTAAACTACAACCTCTTGTTAATTCAGTGTGAAATAATCAGGGTTTGTGTAGTTGGGGCTCGCTGCATTATTATGGTTGTGGTGTGGTGCTGAATTTCTGGGTATCTGTGTTTGTTTTTTTACCTTCGTACCTGTTGTTGATCTCTTAGTTGATAACGTTGTTGTGCTCTTTTCATTCGCATAGCTACTCTGCTAGCGCTGACAGTCTGGGTAGGGCGATCAGTAGACCCCATGCCATAGGCGCTAAAGTTGAACACAGATGGAGCTTCCTCTCATTTTAGCCTGTTGATCCATCTTGTTATGAGCATACCCGATTCATTTTCCTCCATATAATCTTGGTTGGTGAAGTGCTCACTGCAGACCCTAGCATTGCTGTTTATAGATGTTTTTTTCTTTTCAACGCGGCTAGCCAACGCCGGAGGACCGGTTTGCGTTGTAAAGGCAAACGATGGAAGTGAACGGTCTTGTTCAGTGTCTCCAGCCTATAAAATTCATTGGTACAGCCAGGTGCAATACAAAAGTGCCCTCCCTTACTTCGTTGTTTAATGTTTAGCTTGTTGCTACTTTCTCAATAAGTCATTTCTTTCCAATGGTTACTGTTGTAGAATTTCCAAGCCAACCAACCCAGTGATGTAATGTTCTATTGTAGAACATGGTGCAACACTGTTGCAAAAATGTATCTTTCGATGACTTGTTTTTTCCAAACCAGAGGCACTGACGTTGTTTTACCCCATCGGGAATAATAGACTTAGAGTAAATGTTTCAAACTATGAAAACCTAATTTAGTGTTTCACGTCCTCTTTAAATTAAATTTGGCCCAATATTGCCCCTGGACCACTTTGAATAGGTCTCGCCTGCCATGCATTACCTCCGCCACGAGGTTGTTTTTACAAAAATTATGTATTTTTGTGTACCTACAGTACATACTGTTGTTACATTGTATGTAGTTACACAAAAAATACATTATGTAAGTACAAAAGTAATACATGATATTACATGTTGTTACACAGGTTGTACCACTGTATTTACATAGGTAAATACACTGTAACAGTGACACTGTAAACTAAAGTTTTACCGATAATCTACACCAACATCTGAGTGATTTTAAGTCACAGACTAGACCTAGACCTCCCCTATAACCCTAAGATACCTTGCTAAAATTCCTGCTTTATGTGACATGATTTTTTGTACACTTCTGACTGCCAGTTTAAATGTCTTTAAAATTGCATTTTAACTTTTTGTTTTCACTGTGTAAAGGTGTCTGCCAAATATATGACACACTGGAGACCTTTTTTTTAATTTGGTTGTTTACTTTGTATCAGGTCATATTGGTGCATCAGACTTTTGCAACCTGATAGGCATTCACTATCACATCATGGGCACTCATCATTCAAGTCCAACCACTTCTGAATCTCAGTTTGGCTAAACTCTGTAGGTGTAACCTAGACACCCGAACCACAAGAGAAATAAACAAAATTCCACCTGCGTAGTTTCCTCATGTTAATATTAATTAAGATATGGAGTTTCAGCATGAGCATTTTCAGATTTTTTTAAATGTGAAAAATACCCAACAGCTGCATTAACACCATAGATGTCAAGATCACAGTAGCCTATATTCATTATGCCTGGAGCACTAGAGCAATTTTTTGCTCAACAGCACTTCACTGTGCAACCAAGCTTCGTGCAATTGAGCAATCAAGCTGCATTTTACACAAGATCACAGTATATATTTTTTTTTCTGCCTTATAAATATACATTTTTACTCTCTTTATGAGAAATTACACATGAATCTTGAATAGGAGTTCAGGAAAGTGTATTACTCTTTCTAGTGATCATTAGCTGAAGTGGTACTGAATAATGGAGGTGTTTGATACAGTAGACATTATCATCAAGATGTTGCAGTTGCATTCATTATCACATCATGGGCACTCATCTTTCAAGTCCAACCACTTCTGAATCTCTGTTTGGATAAACTCTATAGATGCTAACCTCAGACACCTGAAGCACAAATAAACATTTGTGCAAGCAAGTTGACAGAACACTTAGTGGTCAAATGAGCCTGTGCTCTGCGTACACAACCTACTGTATCAATGATCTGAAGTGTTTCAGTGAAAATCTGAGCTTGTTCTAAGACTTGTTTCAGTGAAGAGAGATGGAACAAAGACTGATGATTCTAATCATTTTTTCTGCCTTACATAATAATTTGGTCTGTGGTCTGCCTCACCCAAGCAATGGACTGAGGGAGTGCCGGGAAAACAACAGTCTCTTGGCCCTGGAGGTCCTACCTGGTGGTTGCTGGGACAATCTTCGGAACCTGGATATGGGTCGAGTCATGAACTTCAGCTACTCCCAGTGCCAGACCACAGAGGATGGCATCTATCTCATCCCAGATGAGGTGTTTGTCATCCCACTGAAGATGACTGGTGTGGAGACAAGCTCTGAGATTTTTGAACACTGGCTAAATCAAAGCAGTTCGACTTCAAAAACCATCAATTCTGAAATTACTTTTAAGCCAGTGCTCAATGCCAAGTTCTCCACTGAGAGCCAGCGTACCAAAACCCACCAAGTGAAAGATGGATCAGTGACATCTCGTGTGCAGGTAAATTGCATTCAAATGTTATGATACAAACATCTTGCAATAATCAATAATGGCCAGTAATCAATAATGGCCATTGTTTTTTCAGACATTTAATAGGCTACATACATACTAGTATGACAGGATAAATGAAATAAATTTTGAGTAAATGATGCACTGTATAATAATAGACATCACAATTCAGGAATCTGATATAATAATTTCCTTATAGTTGTGACCAACATTTAGATAACACCTAAACTTGATTTTGGAATGACATACTTGTTCTTCATGATGTGTAAATCAATTATGTGCAAATAGGCTGCATCAGTCCCTAGCTGCTTTTCACCCTACATTGTTAGCACTCTTGTCAGATTCGCAATAATATATACAGAGTGAAGACCTATCCTGACTTCACCCTGGATGCACGTTTCATTCAGCAAGTGAAAAAAATATCAGAAGCTCTGCTGAATAACGACACCCGAAATGCAACCTTTCTGTCAGAGATGATGGTGGCTGACTATGGCACCCACGTGATCACTTCTGTAGATGCAGGAGCCATTTTAGAGGCGGAGGATTATATCAACTCCTCTTATTACTTCAGCACTGAAAAATCGCAAATTTCTCGATCAGCTGGTTTGAACTTTTTCAAAATCATCAAGTTTGACATGGATACAAAGGAGAAAGAGGAAACATCTGAATCTCGTTCTTACGCAACCAATCTCACACATTCAATCACACAAACTCATGGAGGCACCTTGTTCTATCCTGGGATTGGTTTAAAGACTTGGCAAGACAGCACACTGAACAATCTTGTTGCAATTAACCGGACTGGTATTCCTCTGCACTTGATCCTGAACAGTGCAACTCTGCCAGACCTTCCAGGGGCCAACATAGAAAAAGTGTCCAAATCTGTAGCGCAGGCCATTCAGCTCTACTATGATGTTAATACACGGCCAGGATGTGTAGACTTAAGTTCTTCAAATTTCAATTTTCAAGCCAATTTTGATGATAACTCCTGTGTAGGCCCAGAGACAAATTCGACTTTTGGTGGTATATTTCAGATTTGTATTCCATTGATTGGATCAGAAACCCTTTGTTCAGGACAAAATCAGAAAAACCCAGACACTGGGGACAACACATGCAGAAAGCCTTATGTTTCCATACTTTTAAACTCTAAATTTGGGAGGATTACAGTCAGAATGAGTGTTATGTTGACTGTGCAACATTTTGTCTTTGGGATTGTTGCGAAACATATTGTAGTGTTCGCTATTATCGAAGGGTAGCACGAATTGACACTTACTGGTGTGCCACAAATCAGTCTACAACCCCATACTCGGGATACCTCTTTGGTGGTCTGTACAGTCAAAGTCAACCAAATCCAGTAACCAGGTCAATGGGGTGTCCACCTCATTTTTCCGCACTGAGATTTCTGTCCAACGGTATGGTCTGTCTGAGTAATGACTATGAACAGGCTACTCCATTCTCTGTTCCTTTTGGGGGATTTTTCAGCTGCAAGGCTGGCAATCCATTGGCACATTCTGAATTTCGCTGCCCACTAGGCTTTAGCCAACACCTTGCCACAATAAATGAAGGGTGCCAGATTCTGTACTGTGTAAGGTCTGGTGCATTTACAGTTGGCCCACTTCAACCTATCAAATTGCCCCCATATATTCATCAAGAAGTTATAAGGAAGCCATACAACAACACACCAGTTATGGTAACTGAGGGAGATGAGGTGTGGCTTAGGAAGGGAGATTCAAATTCATGGCATCGGGCCAAGCCTGGAGAAGTGGGACAGTATGTTAGGCAGCTCAACACATCCAAATCAGAGGGAGGGATCATTGCTGCAGGCTTTTTAGTTGTGTTTTCAATCCTGCTGGCCATTGGAATTGCATTTGTGGTGAAGAGGAGAATCAGGGGCTCTGCTCACACACCCAGGGAGGGCTATGGGGCTTTTAGCTCCCAGCAAGAACCAGGGGTGTAGAAGGAGGAGAGGATTAATTCTTTTTTCATTATCCATTACGTCCTTTGTAATTTTATGGCAATTATTCAGTGCAATAGGTATTATTTTTGAGAAGCGGTTGCCAAACTTTGATCCGTGAGATGATAATCTTAGTACCTTATTGAGAAGTACTGATAAATGTCATTTTAGGATGATATCATGCAATTCATGTCTTTCAAATTTCACTGGTATGAAGACTTTATTCATTTTGTTGAGTTCCAACTAGCTTCGCTGTTGATATACTGCCAATGCTGTAAATGTTAGGGTAAATTAAAGTTTTGGCTGACTAGCAAGGCTATCATAATAGATCTTCATGTCTTCGCTACAGACGTGCACTGCATTTGGCTACCCATACGTAAAATCACTGGCCTGCAAACGTGGCTGACAGTAAAAGTCCTCCTCACCAGTGTAACCTTATTTTGAGAAACATGTTAGACCTGTTGTATGATATAACCTTATCCTAGTAATAATAATTCCAATATGATATCTTTATTCATATCTTTATTTGTATCCTAACCTTTATCTATATTTGTTCAGGTATTATATTCACCTGATGTTTTTTTTTCCTAATTAAATGCTTTTTGAAAATACTGCGCTGGCTCACTTTGTCCAAGTAAATTAGCCAATGTGGCATGCAAAATTTTGTGAACACAACATAAAACACAACCACTCTCACTCATTCCTATCAGAATAAAGAATAAACAACATAAAACACAACCACTCTCACTCATTCCTATCAGAATAAAGAATAAACGTTACTGCAGTACATTGTTTTGCAGGCTTTAGCATGAAGAGGATTTACTGAATAAGCGAATGGAATGACAGTGGCTGGTATACTAGTGCAGTGCTATACTCTAAAAACATGAAGGGGCCAGTAATGGTTCTTTGGAATGATGGCATAGAAAAACCTGTATCAAAGAACCTTTAAAGGTGCCATGCCACACCACTACAGGGTATTTAAATTGTTCTGTGAGGTCTACAAATAGGGTATGCGACTTCACTTGGACTGAGAATGGCCCAAGGAGACCGTAATTAGATCGTTTGCAGAGTGTAGGAATAGCCTTCGAAAATTTAATGCGGTTCTTCCGGTTTTTTTTCCACTGTGATAATGGGCTGCGCTCTGATTCGCTGCTGAAGCTCGACGTTGTAAAGCACATGGGCTGAATATTTACATTAGTTTTAATTGCGAATTGTGAGGTATGAAAAAAAAAAAATTGGAATATTATCATGAAACCGAGAAAGAGGATATCTGCACCAACCTAGCTTGCAGATTGTAAACGGCCACTTTGCAAAGGTAAGCTTACTACATAGTCAGGATGTCACAGTAGCCAACATAATCAGATACTTATTGCAAGAGTAGCCGACTGTTTGCCTATCCAGTCAGATTAACGTTACACTGTTGAATTCGCCAAGTTGACAAGTTCTTCTCAAAATATACAGGACACTGTATATATGATGGACTAGCAGGTAGATGAGTTAACAGTTTGCTTAACTCATAGCCAAAGCTAAACTCACTAACATCTTGATATTCAGTTAAAACTAAAAATAGTTGCCTGTTACCATTTCATGGATATTCCTTCTTTTTCGCAAGTATTTCAAGGGGCGGGCTTTAGTCAAATACAGGAGAGCATGGATTGGGCGATAATTCTCCTCAGTCAGCCAATGGCTGTAACGTTGTCTATACTACGTAGCACAGACCATGGATTCAAATTGACCTAATTTCTCCGCTATTTCTTTTAATGGGCTATTGCCGATAGCGAAGACAGTATTACATTTTCACATGCACGGTGTAACCCGAGGTCATATGTGACCTTGCACAGCGAAATCAGTCGCATTGACATTTTTTTCAAAGTTAAGTTATTGCATTCACGTGAAAGGCAAGAAAATAACCTTTCAAATGATACCACTATCGATACTATTGGCCAACAAATGACATAGATAGGAGCGTTCAAAGTGTTACAATGTTGCAAGTCAGAGAAATTGAAAAGCGGAGAAAAACAACGCTGAAGTTTATTAGCTTGTTGCAAGGGAGTTATTAGGCTAGCTATTTTGAACATAAGGCTATCAGTGAACTCAGCTGAATTAATTCTGCTACTAGTCCAACCAAACCAGTTAAATGATATCAAGCCTACTTATCTAACATGCAACCAAGACAGGAATACCCCTATTTGTGGACTTTACACGAAATATGGATATAACATGGATATAACTTGAAGTTCACCGTAAAGGTAAGAGCCAGTGGATGGTTTGGTATTTTGCTATGAAGTAGGCTAGGCTACGCAACGATGCAATGTGGATGCAGCTGTTAGTATGGGATTTATGGTTGTCATGTCCCTCATCTGAGTGATATCCTTGAAGCAGAAAAATCAGCAGACAGTTAATACTTGGCTTGTGCCGTTTATAGCACTACCGAACGCTTAACAGCTTATTAAACTTCCAGTTATGCCAACTAGCTGCGCCGACTTTAGAACCAGTCTGACTAGCCAGCTTCCAACTCAGTCAGATTCTCCACCCGACGTTAGCTCCATCTAGAGGAATTTTATGGACCCCAACTCAATCTGCAAGTTACTTCTAGCCTAGTTTATGAAAATGAAAAAGCCCTTTACATTCAGATAATTCTTTTTTCTTATAATCTATAACGAATGTTCACATGCCCTGCTGTAGTTTACTGTACAAACCAATTAGCACTAGAAATCTATGACAGCTAAGTTAGTACAATGCTAAATGGATACACTTTCTCAATAAACACATTTTTAACCCATTTAAGGTATGAATTTCGGCATAAGTTAACAACAATCTGAAAGGGTAGACTTTATTCTGTCAAATTATGCTGAAATGTGAAATTCGACTTTTTTGGTGCATTCCATTTTTAGAAATTTCTCAGAAACGAAGCTTCTGCGAAGCGACTGATTTCGCTGTGCAGAGTCACATATAGACCTATTCTATACCAAAAGCAACAGGTGAAAACGGTTTTGTGTGGCGGGGCACCTTTAAAGCAATAATTCTTGAAAAAAAAACATATTCAAAACATGGTTCTTCATAGAACATGCTGTGGTTCCATAGCCAGGCGAACGCCACCTACTGGCTCCACAGTCTGCAGTTATGTTTTGTCCGACACTGATCTGTGCGGGCCAAATGCAGTGAACAGAGTGAGAAACTGACGCCACGGTGAGACATCACCAACCTCGAAATGTTTCAAAACATTGCATAGCAAAGCGCCCTCTAGAGAGAAAGCGATTGCCAATTGAGATGTTCCAGATGCTTTGCACAAAGTAAACAATGTGAAAACGGATGTTCAAATCACACTAGGGGTGGAGAACCTTTTCAAGCTTGCACTTGGTTCCACAAAAAAAATCCTATAACACCCTTTAATCAAAAGATCTCCAAAATTATAAAATAATACTAGATGTACCGCATGTCGGTACAAAACATGACCATCACTCAGTTCTGCACATTCTCTGCCTTGTGTGTGTGCGTGCGTGTGTGTGAGAGATAGTAGGCCTATCATCCCAAACCAGTAAGCTTTCGCTTAATAGCACCATCTACAGGTCGATGGTTGTACAGTCATTAAATGTATATAAATTAATTTGTTTTATAGCCCCCGATGGATGAAGTTCCACAAAACTTGACATGTTCCCACAGGATGTCAGGTTCATCATATACATTACATTTGGTGCAGTTAATAACATCTGGTCTAAAGATAGGGGCAATTAAAGCCGCATAATATTGCATTTTCATTTTTTACCATGGGGGTGCAAATCACAAATGACTATAAGCTAAGGTTATAAGGTAAGTTGATGTGGGCTCTTGAGACCAACATTCCATAAACATTTCAACGGTTCAAATTACATTGGAGCTTCAATGGGTTCCATTTACTGTGAGAAACATAATAAGACAACATGATACAACCATGATAAACCAAACATATATGCAATTTTGACTAGAGTAAATAGTTTACAGGATCATGCCAAGATAATGCTAATTAGCATAGCCAACCTATCCAAATCCACAAGCAGGAACCCCATATCTACAAACAAGCAGCTCTACCCTGAAAACTTTGTTTATATCTTCACCATTTTGGTCAGTTTGGTGGCGAATGTCATCCTCTGACTCATTTCCATGTCCACAGCCTACACAGCAATCTTTGTCTAGCCTAGCCATTATCTGTGTGGTGCAGACAGAGGAAGTGGAGCTGGAAAGGGAAAGGCATCAAAATAGGTGTAGTGGGTTCTTACTTTTTGAAACAAAAAAATTAGAAGTTGATCAATTAGGACATTATAGTCTTGATAATCTAAACAACCTTAATATTTTTCACTGCCATAATAACTCACCATGCATTATCAATAGTAGTATAATTTAAATGGATCTTTTATTTTGATACCCACTGCTATTTCCTTGTCGCTTACTTACTAAGGAAGTAGCCAGAAGCTAATCTTATGCCATGCCTCACACCACATGTCTGGTTAAATTTTATCATTGACACCTTAATGGGAGTGCTCAGCAAAATGTGTAGCAACTTTGGTTTGCTGAGTAATTAGTGTACTGTAGGTACTTCTGCATGATATCTTTATGTTGAAGTGGAGTTCGATGTTTTGAGTGTTCACCCTATGCCATTTTATAATCTACAGTTAATTTCTGTGGAATAAATCTGCAAAAGTCATATTTACTGTTGAATTCTCATGATTTGTGTTTGGTTTGGCATGGTCTTGTCATATTTCCATCACAATAAACTGATCCACTTTTATTTGATATAATTATTTTTCGAGTAGATATTACACTGTAATTAAATTGAAATAGACAATAATGCATTTTACAAGCCCTGATTCCATGTAATTTCTATAAAAGTACATAGGAAATTAACACAGGATTTTACCATTTCAATACAATAGGCATATTTTCATCATAACTAGAAAGTAATTCCTCATTATTAGCATTTTGTTATTACCTTATTACCATCGAAAATAACATGGAAATTATTCGGTAATTATTCAGTTATAAGTCAGTAACATGAGTAATTATGACTATTTAGCATGAAATTACCAACGTATTACCACAAAACTACCCTCTTATTACCGAGCTGTAATGTAAAGTGTTACCAAAAAATGTAAATAAAAAGTAGTCTTGTTTGAGCTCATTTTCTAGACAAACTCAACACCCTGTTAGAATATGGCTTACTTTAGATTGTCCGTCTAGTCTTGTTTCCAGACCTCACAGACATAACCATATTCAACATCAGTTCTGGGGGAAACTCAGAACTGAAAATTCAGAAAAGAAAAGAAATGTACTGTATCAAGTCTTTCATACTGGCTTGCATGTTACTGCTCCCTTTGGGGCTGTGTCTGTCTTTGTGTGTTGTAGGCTGGAGTTGAGCAGGTGTTCTAGGTCAGTTCAATCTACTTGATTGACCAGCCCGCGCTGCCTTGCAGGAATTCAGTATTCCCCTCTCTCACGACTCCAGCATACGTCACAATTGGTCTTCTTTACACATCTGACTACTGTACACCCACTACATTACACCCTAAAGTTCTTACACTTCATACATGCTGATTATTTCTAGTGTAAAGTATTATCCTTGTCTGGTCTACCATTTATGTTGCCAAGCCTATAAGCCTTGATTTGGTAACACCCATATTGCATTAGTAAAGAAGGTAGCAGAAAAAAAGATCCAGAGAGCCTATAGTAGTCATAGAAAAACATATTTGAAGCACTGAAGAAGAATTATGTTTTTGGAAAGTAGTCCATAGCTCAGAATACTTGATAGCTCAAGACTTCAAATCAGTTTCTGAGGACACCTGCTGGTCAATGTACATTATACAATTTCTTAAAACAGTGATCAAATAATTTGAAGTGCTTGCTAAATGTCTTAGTTTTTGGGCCCATTCCACTGTCCTACCTGACTGATGACATGTCACATTTGATTAATGTGGGACAGGCACTTGAGGGGTTACACAGGTTAGGCACAATGAACAGGAGGAAAGGAGGACCATATTTGTCATAGAAGTTGTGAACTAATTATTATGAATAAATTGTCATAAATAGGTCTATTAAAAAATAAGAAATAATAGAGAATTTATAGTGTGGTAAATAGTTTCAGCAACTATTGGTGTTGTTTCACTACAAACAGGCCAACCATAGTAAAAACTGTTCCAGGAACAAATCTACCAACACTGCCTTTTATGATCTGCCTGTCGATCAGACTTTGCTCTCTTCGCCTATAGAGATTGCTCATGTGACGTAGGCTTCTGCCCGTGTGCATTTACCAGAATGGGGATTAGTGCTGTTTTTCATCCTCTTGACATTCATAGTGAGAAGGAAGATCAGGGGCTCTGATGTGTACATAGAGCCAAAGGTGTGAAAAGAACCTCTTCTTTCTGTTTTTTTATAAGTGTAAAATAATGAAGCTATAAAAAAAAACTATAATCCTGAGGTTCATCAGTTATGTGTCAATTTTTGAATGTGCTAAACAGTGTAGAGACAATAGACAGATAAATTCAATAACTAGATAAAATACTTACCCACAATAGTACATTTTGGAAACACTTGAGTTGTTAAATATCTACTGGCAGCAGAGTATCAGATATAATTGAAATTGGTTGTTGACTTGTTTTGGGGAAGTCAATTTATTTTTTTGCATGTAACACAATAACAAATTTGCTAATGCAGTAAGTACTCTGCATTACGGTCGTAGGCTTAAAATAAAGCATACCTCAAACTTGTTTTTATGTTAAGTGCTGTGTTTGAGTGGTTTTTTTTTCTTTTTTCAATTTAATTATTATAATTTGAGATACCTTAGACTTTTGAGTAACATGCAGGTGACATATACTACAGAATTTTGGAGAGGTTATCTACTATCCTAGAACCTTAAAACATTGAAGGGGGTTAGAAAGAATAGCAGACTCAGTGGAACAAACACAGCTCTTCATATACCAAACCTTTTTTGCCCCTTAAATGTGAGGTAACTGTGAGGTCACTCTCTTGTTTTAAAGCATCACACTTAAAACTAGAAAAGCGATCAGACCTCCACCAAGGCAATGTGGTCACAGACACAATATAAATTCCAGATCATGTTCTGTATCACTGATCGCCACCAAAATCAAATCACTTCTTGCTTGACCCATGCAATATACACATTGTCGGAAAATATCATCCAAATCCGTGCAGTATTTTTCGAGTTCTTCTGCTGACAAACAGACAGACAAACCACCGCAACCGAAAACATAACAACCTTGGCGGAGGTAACAAAAGCATAATGTATGAGAAGATACATTAATTGGTTGAATAATGAATCATGTATTTAGCAATACGCCATAATATCAGGTGCAATAGCAGTCAAGCATGCCCTTCCAAAAAAGGCGAATTCAATTCAGTATGTAGACTAGTAGTTGGGTATATGATTACCCATATGAAAAAGATTTATATGAAACTTATAAGAAGTGTCATATAAAAACATATAAAAACCTTTCCAGCCAGAAACATATATTACTATCCAAATCTTATATGGCACATACTACAAAAGTGGCCCGTTTCTCATTTAAGTCATATATGAATGAAGCGCACAATATATATGATTTGAATAAGTAAATTATAAGGAGCATTATGTTTCAGTATATGAGACATACAAATTACATATATAGGTTTGTGTATGAAACATACATGAAATTTATATAAAACTAGGCTTTGTATTTTGATAAGAATATAATTAACCCACATGGAATTGGTGAGACACAGCAGACAGTGAAATTACCTATACTGACTTGGTACAGTGGGCTGCATGCTGA
>JAODXP020002168.1:0-28310 GCA_027497455.2 Sardinella longiceps | reverse complement strand
AAACTGACACTGGGTGCTGGTTTTACTGGTTTGACTGGTGCACTCTGTCTGTCTGAACTTGACTATCCACACTGTCTCTGAGTCTGGGACTACCTGTTGGTTTTACTGGTTTGACTGGTGCCACTGACTGTGGTGTGGCTGGCTTGAGTTCTGCGGATCAATCTGTTGGCTGGACTGGCTGACTGGCTGGCCATTTCCCGAAATGGCATACTGCTATGCTACATGTGCTACATGCTGCTTGTGCCCCAGCACACAGTGCAGCACACACTACTGCTTCCCACAATTCATTAATTAGCTGCAGGTGCTCTACTTGAGTGGTTAAGCCCCATATACATGTACTACTCCCAGTATACAGCATGGTATGCAAGCAGCAGAAAATGGCCTACTGACCACATGACCAGAACCTCATTAAATAATTGACTGCAGGTGCTCTACCTGACTGAAGCCCCACACTACTCCTGTGATATTTGTCATGTACTGCATGCTACACGCTGCTGTCTGCAGAGATCAGTATACGAGCAGTATGCAGTAGTCAAGTGGTAGGCATTTTCGGAAACGGACTCTTGTGCGGCTGGCGGCTTGAGTGCTGCATGTGGATCAGTCCTGTGTCAGTGACTCGGCTCCGCTGCGTGGGGATGGAATTAGTTACCGTTGCCATGGCACCCTCTCTAGAGAGTCTCCTCCACCAGGTCATCATGCAGTCATTCAACTTGTCTTGTCTGATCGTCTACATATTTGACTTGTCTTGTCTGATCATCTAAGAATTCAACTCATCTTGTCTGATCATCATTTAGCCGTTCGACTGGTCTTGTCTGATCACCATCATCATCAGTTTGACTTGTCTTGTCTGATACCCTGACTGATGGTCACACACTCCCTGCTTCATGACAAGCATACAGCACACACACATTCATTCATCTCACACGCACACACACACACACACACACACACACACACACACACACACACACACACACACACACACACACACACAGACAGCACACTGCCAGTGTTCCACATGCTGTCATTTACAGCCAGACAGACAGACAGCCAGACAGCCAGGCAGGCAGGCAGGCAGACAGACAGACATATGGGGGATTTGCACAGATGGCTTGTCAGAGGAGCAGAAGAAGAAAAGCAGCCGGATCCGATCTCTACCTGCTGCTCACCTGTGACTGGGAGAGACAGACGCAAATGACACGTATTTCAACAAGCCAAGCATGGGGCTGAAAAGGGACTGTATAGTGTAGCTAAGCATAGTCTTGTAGTAGCTCCTACAAAAAAATGAAAACAAATCAGCAAATGTGCTTCAACATTGACGCAAACTAATTTGCATGTAAAAATATGACCTGCAAATTTGGTGCCAAAGGTTCATTAGAAGCTTTCCATCACTGGCAAATTGTTTTGGCAAAACAATGGTAAAAGCATTTGCCACTAGTGGCAATTTGTCTTTTTTTAACCAAAACAATTTACCACTGATGGCAAACTGCTAATGAACCTTTGGCACCAAATTTGCAGTTTGCTTCAAATCCCGCCCAACTTGGCCAGAGGTTTGTGTCCAGTTTGCTATGAGGTCATATTTTCACATGCATATTAGATAGAATTTGTTGCGTTTGCCAACATCTTTTTTACTTTTGTAAGGGAGAGCAATAACATGGTGTTAGATTGGACTTACTTTACATAAATACTTTACTTTACTAAAAAACCTCATCCATCCATCCAGTATATCAATAAAATGACAAAGATAAAACATCTGACAGTGGTAAATGTATGCTGAATTGCCCCTCTGACAGACACAGCGCTGTGATTGGCTGGTTGGTTTTGGGGTTCCATCCAGTTGGCCTCCAATAGTGTGCCCAACCCAAGCCAACGTTTGCTTAACCCCTAGACCAGCATCTGTGTGTGTGTGTGTGTGTTAGAGAGAGAGAGTGTGTGTGTGTGTTTGTTAACCTTCACACCAGCATCTGTGTGTGTGTGTGTGTGTGTGTGAGAGAGAGAGAGTGTGTGTGTGTGTGTGTTTGCTTAACCCTCACACCAGCATCTGTGTGTGTGTGTGTGTTAGAGAGAGAGAGAGAGAGTGTGTGTGTGTGTGTGTGTTAGAGAGAGAGAGAGAGAGAGTGTGTGTGTGTGTGTTAGAGAGAGAGAGTGTGTGTGTGTGTGTGTTTGCTTAACCCTCACACCAGCATCTGTGTGTGTGTGTGTGTGTGTGTGTGTTAGAGAGAGAGAGTGTGTGTGTGTGTGTGTGTGTGTTAGAGAGAGAGAGTGTGTGTGTGTGTGTGTGTGTGTGTGTGTTAGAGAGAGAGAGTGTGTGTGTGTGTGTGTGTGTGTGTGTGTGTGTGTGTGTGTTTGAGAGAGAGTGTGTGTGTGTGTGTGTGTTTGCTTAACCCTCACACCAGCATCTGTGTGTGTGTGTGTGTGTGTGTTAGAGAGAGTGTGTGTGTGTGTGTGTGTGTGTGTGTTAGAGAGAGTGTGTGTGTGTGTGTGTGTGTGTTAGAGAGAGTGTGTGTGTGTGTGTGTGTGTGTGTTTGCTTAACCCCCAGACCAGCATCTGTGGTGGCTAATAGAGGCAATGGAGTGAGCAGCACCTCTGGCCCATCTGGGTCCGCTGAAACCAGCTCATATGCCCCCTCTACCCCTCCCAGCCCTGATCAAACGCCCTCTCTAGTATATCCCACACCCCCCTCACCTCTGGAGCCATACCAGCCCCCATGCCAACCCTTCTCAGCCCCCTCACTCCGTCCTCCTCCTCCCTCCCTCACCCTGGAGACAAAATGCCCAACCCTTCTCAAACGCCTCCTCTACCACTCCGTCCCTCCCTCCCTCTCTCCCTCACCCTGGAGACAAAATGCCCAACCCTACTCAAACGCCCTTTCCACTACTCCCTCCATCCCTCACCCTGGAGAAATACCGACCCCCAACCCTGCTCAAACACCCCCTGTACCACTCCCTCCCTTTCTCTCTCCCAGTACCAGCCATCATGCCCAATCTGACCCATATTTCCCTGCAATGGTTGGCAGTGATCAGCCTCTGGGAAATAATGTCTGCCCTGCCTGCCCACCCTGTGCCCATCTAACCCAGCAGAGGTTGGCAGGACCAGCAGGTCCGGTTCTGGCTGCCCGCTCTGCTCTGGTGGCGCTGGGGCACCAGTGGTCATGAAGCCGACGGGCCCGAGTGAGAGTGCCCAGGATGATGGAGCGCCAGGCGCCAATGGAGACGGGCGAGGCCAGCTGAGCGTGATGAAGGCAGACGGCCCATCAGGCGTGCGTATTTCAGAGCTCATTAGCACGTTAGCTCATTAGCATGTTAGCTCACTCTCTCTGCTCATTGGGCCATTAATAATGGGGGCTTTTAAAGGAGAAATTTGGTGTGATAAGGACCCCAAATATATTGCAACATCATTACAAGTTGGAACGTCTGCCGGAGAGCAGAATTTTGAGATGTTTGAGCAGGGCGGAGAAAACCACTTGCTAGTTGTAGCTTTTGGGGCATCCATCTCGGGGCTAAGTAGTTATCTGTACAATTACTAAGTTTTCAATGCCTAGTTTTAAATGTTGGGACTATCATTATAGTATAAACAAGTGTTGGGCTATATTGAGCCTTTCTACACCTAGCTAGATGCCCCTGGAAGCTACAACTAGCAAGTGGTTTTGTCCGGCCTGCAAGAAAGTATCAAAATTCTGCTCCCTTCCAACTTTTTATGATGTTACAATATACTTTGGGTACTTATCACACCAAATTTCTCCTTTAAGACATTCAGGTCAGGAGGAAGAGGAAAGGTTTCTTAAGAATGAATCTTCCCACTCAAATGGAAGACGTCTACAGTCAGGTGAGGATGTTACCTTTCCCTATACGGATCTTTGGGCAGGTGAGGACGTCACCTTTCTCTTCGGAGTCTTTGTCACGTCACCTTTCCCTCCGAAACCTTAAACAGGTGAGGACATCACCTTTCTTTCTGGAGTCTTTGAGCAAGTGAGGTTGTCATCTTTCCCTCAGAATCCTTTGAGTAGGTCATCATGTCTAATTTTGAGTAGGTGAGGACATCACCTTTCTCTTCAGAACCTGTGTCACGTCACCTTTCTCTCCAAAACCTTCAGCAGGTGAGGGCATCACCTTTCTCTCTGGAACATTGAGCGGGTGAGGGTGTCACTTTCCCTCTGTATCCTGTGACCAGGTCATCACCTCAGGAACTCTGAGCTGTAAGCAGTGTGAGTGGGAGTGTGACTCCTCCATTGATCTCCAGTCTCTCATTGGAAAGCAATATGCGCATTGATCAAGAGCCCCTCCAAGCCCAGTGCTATGGGCATTGTTCCACATGACTCAGAGAGTGGACTCTCTGCTGGGAGGTGGGGAGTCTCTCTCTCTCTCTTCCTGTCTCCTTTATTTCTCTCTCTCTCTCTTCATTTCTCTTTCTCTCTCTCTTTTTGTCTCCTTTATTTCTCTCTCTCTCTCTTTTTTCTATCTCTCTCTCTCTCTTCCTCTCTGAAAGTCTCAGACCAGAGTATCTGATTCATCTCTCTCTTCTCTCTCCATCTCTTCCTTTCTTCTTTTGATCTCCTTTCTTTCCTCACTCTTCTCTCTCCCCCCCTCTTCCTTTCTTTCTCTTTCGCATCCAAGACTGAGTTCACAGCAGTTTGATCAGATTGACCGCAACACAGTATGCCAGGTAGGCAGTGTTAAACCGCAACACAATATGCCAGGTAAGCAGTGTTAACTTGGCAGACAACAGAGAAGCAAGTAGCTCTCTCTCTCTCTCTCCCTCCCTCTCTTTCTTTCTCTCTCTTTCTCTCTGACCCTGTGGTTCTGAAGAGTACTTCACAGCTAAAAGGCAGCATGATGCTTCGTTTCAGGGTGCTTTGAATACAAAGAGTGGCAATTACGGGCTGCCCGCTGTTGCGTAGCGCGGCACACCTGCAAACAGGGCAGGTTTGTGCACACCTGCCAAAGGTCCATTAGTCTGCCTGGGCACGTCGCCCTGCTGCGCTAGGCTAAGCTATCGCTAGCGCCCGCATCTCTCGATGCAAGGAGACCTCACAGAACACACACCATCATACACTCAGACACTCTCTCTTTCTCCCTCTCTTCTCACTGTCTCACATCCCTTACACACACACACACGCACACGCACACAGATCTAGAACATCAGAGCATCCTAGGGTTAGGCACGTCGCCCCACTGCGCTAGGCTAAGCTATCGCCCGTATCTCTGGATGCAAGGAGACATCACAGCGTGGGGCGCTAAAGAGAGAACACTCGAAAGGACTTCTGTTCTCTCATTCTCTCTGTTTCACCACCTCACACCCTCATACACACAGACACTCTCTAGCTCTCTGTCTCACATCCCTCACACACAGACACACACACACACACAGACACAGAGATCTGGAACCTCACAGCGTCCTAGCTGTGAGTGTGTGAGAGGACAATAGATGACGGAAAATTCTAAATCATCTTGGTCCTGACAATGCTGCCAGACACACACACACACACACACACACAGCGTTCTAAATCATCTTGGTCCTGACAAAGCTGCCAGACACACACACACACACATAGGCGCACGCTCACACACACACACACAGCGTTCTAAATCATCTTGGTCCTGACAAAGCTGCCAGACACACACACACATAGGCGCACACTCACACAAAGAGTTCTAAATCTTGGTCTTAAAACAGCAGTACCCGTGTGGCTGACGCCAAGTGAACTTTAGTGGGGCCTTTTCTCTTTTGTTCCAGCAAATGAAGTAACGCTGTGAGTCTCCCGTGGCCCAGCCGAGGGGATCGATGCCTCAGACGGCCTAAGTGGGGTGAGTGTGTGTGTGTGTGTGTTTCTAAGTGGGGGTAGTGGGGTGAGGGCGAGAGCCGGAGCACTGCAGCGAAGGTGCTCGGAATGGCCTGATCGATCAGGAAATAAAGGTAATGGCTAAAGACAGTGCCTCTGGCCGCCCCAAACACACCTCCAGACTTTTTCTGCTCTTCTCCTCCTTCTTTTCTTTTTTCTTTTCTTTTTATCTCTTCCCAATGTCGTCTCAGCTAAAAGTAGTAGCCCTTGCCCAGCCATTCAATTTCTCAAGTTCATGGCCATCAAATATTTAAAAGTTCGGTGTTCTGATAAAATCTTCCAAATGGTCCGAATCTCCATGCTCCTGTGCCTTTCAAAGACACACAGACTAAAAGTGTGTGTGTGTGTGTGTGTGTGTCAGCACTATTTTAAGACCGTCCAGAGAGGCCATAGAGGATGTCTGTCTGTCTGTCTGTCTGTCTTCAGTCCCACAAACCTCTACTGGTCCATGCAAAGTGAATTACTTCTTACAATTTTACAGCTTTAGTCTCTTTCTGGTAGCACTTTATAATAATAACCATCTCCTATCAATGGTTATTAAATAGCTCATTAACACTAGTATGTTAGTTAACTAGTAATAAATAACAGTTAAGAGTTAGGTAGCAGTAATGAACAGAAATTATTATTATATTATTTATCAGTATAGTTAGTGAGTTAGTATTTAGTACAGTTAGCTTCCAGTAATATTTTACTAACCATTAATTAGTATTCGTTTGTAATAAAACGGTACCCTCTGTTTTTGTGTGTAAACACACTATTAGTCCACTGAAGTGAGCACAAAGCTGGTAAATTAATCAGAAAATAACAAAAACAACAAAAATATCATCCCTAGTCTCCCCTTATTGCAGCAGATTTGATTAAATCTAAGGCCATAATAATTAATTGTTAAAATTACAAGCCACAATTATCAATTGTTAATCAATCATATAATGAAAAATCTCCATGCAATTATAGATAATTGTTGTTATTAACTAAAATAACTGCAGTGGTACTGGACATAAGATACTTCAGCTAGATTCTAACAGCATTGCAATACTTAAACAGCAGGGAGATAATTAGGGTCTTTTTTAAACCTCTGCCCCACCCAAGGACATACAGCTCTCCGGCACGACCTACAGGTGAGAGAAGTAAACGCTGATTGCTTTGAGAGAGAGAGAGAGAGAGAGAGAGAGAGAGAGAGAGAGAGAGAGAGAGAGAGAGAGAGAGAGAGAGATCAATGAAACGATAGAAACCTTCAAAGTCATTCAAATTCACCTCGTTCCCCATTCGTTTCATTTACTCTGAGAACACCTGGTAATGTGCATTAGGAGGCATTTTCACTTGCACACGCACACACATACAGATACACACACACACACTCACAGACTGACACAAACTCTCTCTCACATACACTGTATAGTTTCACCTATCTCCTCTTTTCTGCATGAATAATGCAGACAGCCCTAGACTGGTTTCCTACGGGTTGTGTTAGAGAACTCTGTGTGTGTGTGTGTGTGTGTGTGTGTGTGGATCAGACTGAGACAGATGTGGCAGACTGTAAGGGTTGTGCTACAGTGTAGAATGACTGGAAGCGTGTGTGTGTGTGTGTGTCAGTGGAGAATGACTGGAGTGTCAGACTAGTTTCCCAAGGGATATGCTACAGTACTATGTGTGTGTGTGTGTGTGTGTATGGAGAATGACTTGAAGTGTGTGTGTGTGTACAGTGGAGAAAGATTGGCAGTTTGTGAGTGTGTGTACAGTTGAGAATGACTGGTAGTGTCCTACCAAACCACATACTTCCATCTCAATCCCAGATCAATTTCCTCTTTTCTTTTGCAACTCTCTCTCTCTCTCTCTCTCTATCAGTCTATCCCCTCTGTCTCTCTCCATTCCTCTCCTCTCCAAATTGACTCTCCTTGGGTCCTGGGGAGGAGAGGAGAGGAGAGGGGGATAGAGGGAGCAGAGGGGAGGAGAGGAGAGGGGGATGGAGGAGAGGGGAGGGGGATAGAGGGAGCGGAACATATTGAATTATGAATGATTTCTGTCTCCAAGCTCACAGATCACCCAGCACAGCACAGCCCAGCCCAGCCCAGCCCAGCCCAGCCCAGCCCAGCCCAGCTGTGGATTAGCATGCAGCTAACGCCTCACCAGAGACCCACAGACAGACACAGAGAGGGGGGGAACTATGGAGAGAGAGAGAGAGAGAGAGAGAGAGAGAGAGAGAGAGAGAGAGAGAGAGAGAGAGAGATGGAACTATGGAGGGGGTATAGAGAGAAAGACAGACACAGAAAGAGATGGAACTATGGAGGGGGAGAGAGAAAGACAGAGAGAGAGAGATGAAAGGCAAAATATAGGCTAACTATCTTAGATGTATTCTAATGGAGCAGAGAACACTCTGTCTCTGACACACACTCTTGTCTCTAACACACACACACACTCCCTCTCTCTCTCTCTCTCACACACACACCTGATGAAATCTGCTTCCCTTCACTGAGACCCTTGATGGCATGATCATATTATATATGACACATAAAACACACACACACACACACACACCTGCTTCCTTCTCAACTGGCCCCTGAGATCCCTGATGTCATGATCATATAACGTGCACGCACGTGATGAAATCTGCTTTCCTTCACTGTGTCTCCTGACATGATCATATTATAACATACACATACACACACACACTTACATGAAATGAAACTTCCCTTCACTTCACACGCCCTTCTTGAATTTACATTGTGCCATACTGCCTTGGCGGAGGTCTGCACTCACCCTCTAGCTGTTACTTCCACTACCATCTTACACATTAAGGTAAAAGTTCAGAGCAATTCAAGCGCAGATCTGTTGCACAAGCCTGCTGCTGCTGCATACAGTACATAGTGAGTGGAATGAACCAATTTGGAACTAGAAAAGCGCTCACAGAGTGCAGACCTCCGCCAAGACAATGTGGTCACAGATGGTGTTCTGGGTCACCAAACGCCACTAAAATCGAATCAGTTCTTCCTTGTCGCAATACACACGTTGTCCGAAAATTTCATCCAAATCCGTGCAGTACTTTTCGAGTTATGTTGTACACAGACACACACACACAGACAGACACACACGCCGGTGAAAACATAACCTCCTTGGCAGAGGTAATAACATATAGTAGACCAAACGCGGCGAGCACTTTGAGTCAGTGGAACACACTACATGCAGAAACCGACTGTATGTTAGCCATTGACGCAACGTAAACTGCTTTTTCGCTTTTGCGTTTGGTTTGTTTTCCACATTATTTCATTCCATGTGGCTAGCTCGGCGGCAGTACGTGAAAATCCTCATCACCTAACGGCTGAGTTAGAAGCTCGGGCTTTTAGCTCAGTGGTTAGAGCGTCCGACTGCCATGCCGTGGCCCGTGGGTTAGTTGTAGTTGACAGAGTGGCCCAAGTGCTGTGAGAACAGCTCCGGCTACATGTACCAGAGCCTCCTTAAAGTATCCTTAAAGGAGACATTCCGTGTGATTCCGTCATAAAATATGTTCAATAATTATGGGAGCACGGATTTGTCACACTAAGTTCACTTGCATCCAATCCAAGCCTTCCTTTTGGGAATACATGTTGTTAGCTATGAACAGGCTTACCGATGGAGTGGATGAGCACTGCGTCTGAAAGTCTACTGTAGCTCACCTCCATTTTCCACCGTTCACGAGGCTCAAAGTTACTCCAAACTTCATTCCGTAGATTCTTGTGAGTGTTTACATTTAAAATGAGCATAGAGAACTTTGAAAGTGCACATTTAGATTAGATGTAAGAAGTTTCGAATAGGCTGTGCACTGTAGGCAAAGAAAATCACAACCATTACATTGGATTTTGTGAACAGGTCACTAATGTGATTTGACACAAATACTTTATATACTACATAAGAAAAAAGCTAACCATGTGAACGTGTATATCACATTTATGTCGACCTGTGTTAAAAAATTGATCATCATCATCATCATTGATCATTATCATGTATTTGAAATGTCTTAGCAAGTAAGGAATATGTTGTTTACTAAAATGATAACAGAAATGATGCCTTGTTTCTTGTTTGTAGAATCACAAGATGTCTAATCGAGGCGGGGGCCTGAAAAAGACCTGTCCTTCCTGCAAGAGTAAGATTTTCAATGGCTGTAAAATCTGCCCACTCTGTAAGGCTGCACAGCCAACCAAAGTGTGGCTAAATAAGAAAATGGCTAAATTTCAGGAGAAGAAGGAGCAGTGGGTGGCCAACACGCAAAAAAAAAAACAGATCAAATCACATGTTGTGGATGATGCTGCCATCATGGTAAGACACTTATGTTGTGCCTTTGCTCTTGTCTTGACCTTTATTTTGTAATTTTCTTGCATGTTTATGCTGTTTTCAGGGATGACTGTCTGGCTTAAAGCAATTAAAGGGCTCAATAAGGCAATAACAACTGGCTTAAAGCACTAAGTTTGTCTATAAGGATAGCAACCAAAGTTAGTCCTCAGCTAAGTTTGTTTCTTGATTATGCCCCTTGTGTACTTCCTGGTGTTGTCGTTTGTATTTCAGTCCCTACTGTACATTTCCGTTGTTTACTGCAGTGTCACACAAAAGCTGCATTTAAGATTACAGAAGATCTTGATCAACAATATCCCTTTTCTCCAACTCAAAAACATCCAATCCTTTTAGCCACGTTGGACAAGCCTGTTTAGTCAGGCCTACAAACTAGGCCTAACCTGGAATTTGACCCTGAGTATATAGTGTTAACCCAAATTTATGTCTCAACTTTGCGATAAGCAGATGAAGATCCATACACACCCACACCAATTTTTCTTTTAAGGTTTTTGTTGTTTGTTTTGACTTGATGGGAAAAACTCTATGCCACGTCTACTCTTGGAGCCCCCTCCAAGAAGACCACAATAATAATGCCGAAAGACATGGAGCTCGGGGACGATGGGCAGACTTGTGCCAGTAGCATCCAGGAGATATATGAAATGATGCTTAAAGGTGAGACTACATTTAACAGATTTTGTTTTTACATTTTATACGTGTTACTATTTTATAATAGTATATAGGGGTAAATGTTTTTGAGCAATGCCTGGAAATATTGAAATTACTGCCGTCACTAATTTAGTTAGTGCATGTTGGTTCATTCTGCCTTCCCTTTTCACATTTTGACTTAATTGGTTACTTTTTTCTAATGAAATATAAACTTGACAACTTTTGACTAGAAACAACAATTCCCTTTTCCACTACAACATTTCCCACACAAGATCAAATGAGTATTTATTTTATACTTACAGTTAGGGTTGGGACTTTTCAGAAATTTTTATGTTCGATTATTCAGAAAGTTAACAAACAGTTAATCGATTATTTGCGAAAAAAAGACGTCATTTGCCCACTTTCAGAGCCATAGTCTACATACATGGATTTGCGCCCATCTTCCCCACGCAAATTAATGTAAAAAAAAACGCACATAAAATGACTTATATTTCTCCAAAGTTATTAAGGAAATACAGCATTTTGGCCTTCCGCAGCATGAGAGCTACAGGATCAGTGTGCATTAAGGTGCGAACTTGCACCACATCAACCGTGTAGACCTGGTTGCGATGTTTAGGGATTTCGTGAAGGAATTGACTAGGCTAGATTTGTCACAATGTTTTGAATGCAGCATAGGCTATCATGAGCATTTTTGAATGCACGACGAAATATGGAACTTTTCTGACCAAAATTGCCAACGGATAACAGCTGGTGATAGGAAGAACTTTCACATAGTTTTGTTCAAACTCAGGACGAGAGGGCGGGCGAGCAAGGCACACAGGTATGCATATTCCAGTGGATCACAAGTTCATGCTTTCCGAGGCAGAGACAATTATTATAAAAAATTGAGGCGCTCTGTAATAGCCTTCAGTAGCCAAGTAGGCTACGTTAAATAACGAATAACATTTTTTTCTCAAATTACGTAGGCCTAATAAGCAGTAACCAATTTATCAACAGCATGCCTGTTTCCCTTCACATCGGAGAAAACATCGCGACTAGGCAATGCGCACATACTTTTTGCCAAACTAGCTGATATGAGAACAGTTCTCCAGTATCAGACCGCCTTTTAAATGACGTTGGTAGGTAACAGTGTCACTGTAATTGCATTGAAATTTATAAGCTATAGGCCCATGTTTCTTGAGAAATCGTCCCACACTGCTATTCTCCTCCTGACATCCTTCACCTCTCCTCGTTGTTGCGCAATAGCGTACCGGAAGATGTAGCTGCTCTAATGCGCAATAAATTAAACGATTATTCGCTAAGCTTTAATTTTTATTCGAACAAGCCTTAACAAACAAATAATCGATAATCGATTATTCATTAACAACCCTACTTACAGTATGTTCTTCTTCACAATGTTGATATGTTTTAGTAGCAGCTGTCTAGGTAGACAAAATCTCTCCACTCATCCTTAGACTTAAAGCTTCTTTCTCAGAACAAGTGTTACTTGTAGATGTTGGTTTCTTTTGTCTTTCCTTTTCCTTATTTGCACTTATTGAGTATTTAACATCTTTTGTGTTTGCCATCTTCTTGGAAATACAGACTCGGACCAAACCCAACCCCAAAGCACAGACCACACCGATCAACCAACCACATCAGCCCAAGGTGTGTTTGGCCTGGATTGGGCAACTTAGTTTTATTGTGATTTCTTGACATCATTGTTAACTCCTCTAGGCGCCACAGTCGAGTTTACTCGACAAGCAGCGGTACTGAATAAAACGGCCGATTTTGACAAATAGGGTGTCATATATCATTTAATCTCCACACCACTAGTTGGCAGACATGTCATACGTCATCACTGACTCGAAAAACGTCACGGTCCAATGCAAAAATATTCGAGGAAGACCACGTTGAGTCAATGCAAACAATACCGGAGCTAAACGAGCGTGTGAGCCATTTTATTAGAGCGGTATTGTCAGCATCAGCGAGTATTTACATGGCATTATCGTCTACTGACATCAGGAAAGTTTACCTGCAATGAAGTGTTGAGCTTTATATTCCATGAGCCTGATTCTGAAGGGGGATATCCGCCTTCAGAAGATGACGGTGATTAGTTTAGCGATCCCGCTTCAGATGCGTCCCTGCCTTGTTATGATGCGGCTGGACGAAGTTGCACAAACTAAGCACAAACTTCAAATCCCTTGGCCAATGTCAGTGGTGGGAACAATATTTCACGTTGTCGGAGTATTCATCTTGAAGTTAGGAGGTGTGTTAGTGGTGTGGGAAATCGGGGAATTTATGTGCGAGTGCAGTGTTTTTATCGCGCTAGCCAGCTAGCTTATTGCCTTCTGACCGTGCCTCTCCACAATCCGACAGTAACGTGGTGGAGGCTGGAGCCTTTTTTGTAATGCCACTGGGGATATTACGAGGTCATAGTGTTCGTAGGAGAGTTAGGGGATAACATAGAGGCAGGGTGGGAGGTCAGACAGTAGCTGTGCAAATTATCTCCACTCTGCGTGCGTGCAGAAGGGTCAAAGATGGTGTGCCATGGCGTGTTTAGTTCAAAATGGGAATGCAGGCTTTGAGTACGTGGCCAATGAGGATCAGTAGCCTACCCTTTGATCAGCCAATTGGTTATCTGGGGGAAAGAGAACTCTCCAATGACAATTCTCTCCTAGATTTTCTAGCACTCTTTCTCTCTGATGATTTTTGGAATTTACTTGTTATTGAGAGAAATCTCTGTCCCCATCAGTTTTTAGCCTCTCATCAACTCCAGGCACACTCAAGATTTTATCAATGATCTGACAACTGTCTCTATAATGAAAGCCTTCTTTTCTCTGTATTTGAAAAAAAACAAACAAATAAAAAAGCTCTGTATTTGGGTATGGGTCTGTAGAGAAGTCAAAATGGATTATTGTGTTGAATATTGGCCAATAGGAGCACCTGGATTTAGGAAGGTGATGTCCAGGAATAGATTTGAGATTATTATATATTATATGTGCCCCATACATGGATTCAGAGAGTTTACTGTATGTAGCAAATGGCAAATCTCTACAGTAAAAAGGCCAACCAACCGCTACATTGATTCGGTTTGTTTCTGTCATTTATTAGTAATAATTTACACTGTTTGTTTACTTCTTACAATTTACCTGAGCATTCAGTATTGTGTAATATAGCATACAGAAGGTGAGGGAAATTTATTTGGGGGGGGGGAGTGCTGAATTTTGTCATTCAAACATGACTTTTCATGAAAATTATATTATCCAAGATGGCCGCCACGTCATATGACGTCGAAATATGCAAATTAGATGGGGGAATTTAATCCCTACATAAACTTTGGGTCATCCTTAATATTTCTCTAATTTACAGAAAGTTTCTATCTCTTATCACTTTTAAGATATGGCCTTTTGAAATTAAGATGTCAAAATCGAACGTTTTGAAAAAAAACCTCTGGCGCCTAAAGGGTTAAGTGTCCTTCAAGTGTCCTTTACATGGATGTTGTTTTCTTTTGTCTTCCCTTTTCATTATTTGCACTTATTGAGTATTTAACATCTTTTGTGTTTGCCATCTTCTTGGAAATACAGACTCGGACCAAACCCAACCACAAACCACAGACCACACCCAACCACCCACCACATCAGCCCAAGGTGTGTTTGGCCCGGATTGGGCAACTTAGTTTTGCCATCTTCTTGGAAATACAGTCTCGGACCACTACGTTATCGGCTGTGTCTGGCGCTCACCATGTCGCTAAAACTGTTTTTAAAAAGAACGCACCTTGACAAGCTAGATGAAAAAGAAAGCTGTGCAGGTGTCAAAGGAGCAGAAGCGGATAAGGGCTGGCCCTTCGGTACTTTACCCCTCTCACAGACTCAGAATCGCGTCTTTGGTCTAATCACCAAAGTCAATTATGAAGGTAAGAACTGTGCGTGCCTGTCATCATGGCAATGTGATAGGGATAGCATTTATAATTAGAGATAAATGCCTCTACATATTTAGAGATATACAGTAACTATACAGTCATTCAACGATACAATAGGATTCACAATATGAAGGTCACGATTCAATACAATTCATAACGGTTTCAAATATTTTCATTAATGCAGAAAAACATGTTTGCGAAGTGACACCTTTGTGGGCGTCAATGAATATTGCCTTTATGAATTACCATTTGAGTATCGGATTAGATAGTCTGGTGGTGGAACGGAGATGGCAAACACCAATGGACAACTAAGGGATAACAGCCGCCGAGGTGTCGCGATATAAGAATATAATGGACGAGGCGGAGGCGAAGATCAGCCCGAAAGCGCAGCCGAAGTCCATTATTTTCTTATAACGGGACATCTTGAAGGCTGTTATCCCGCTTATCACCTGGTTGCAAATAAGACGTATAGACGGTAAGCAAGTGTTTAAAACATAAAAGAAACATTTAGCTCCGTTTAGAAAGAAGTTAACCTGTTCGTTTGGGGTACTATTTTCATATGATAGAAGATCCACAAGGCTGGGGGTAGGCAGGCAGAGACAGACTACAGACATTATTGTTGAGCGACATTTTATTGATCTTTAGCATTTTCTGCCTCTGTCTGTCGTTCCCATTAAAGAGAACCTATGCAGGATCCGGTGGCGTCATCCAGTAAGCTAAGAACCAAACAGAGCAGTTATTATTCGTTTCTGCCAGTAATCCTCCATTTAGAATTGCGTAGTAAATGGTGAACGTCGCTAACAAAATGTATCGACATTGAATGCGCTGAGAAGTCAGAGAAGGCTTTAAGATATATTAATATACTGTCAATGGTTGTTCCATGACTGCCAGGTACAAAGTTAGAACCTAGTTGCGCTGAATTTGGTTGCCAGCGATCTACCAGTGCTGCTGGTAAAAGGGCTGAGGTGGTGGAGAAGGAGACGATGGCCCAAAAGAGGCACATGGCGACACAGCGGAAACGTGCCCTAGAGGCTTGTTGAGGCCAAAATGTCTAAGAAATGACTTTCTCTCTAGCCTGTTCGGTTTTATGTTTATATAGGTTGAGTAATCTGGTGTGAGATTGTGAATTCAAAATTGCATAAATAAAAAATTATAATTCAGTGAATAAATATTGTCTTTTTCCTTATTTTTTATTGGTTGGGGGCGACTAGTTTGTCACCCTTTTCAACCCTCCTGAGTTTGCAGGTATGATTTCGTTCCACCAGTCAGTCAGGGATAGCTACAATTGAGTTTCGTTTTCAGCGCCACTGATTCATGCGGGTCAAATTCATCAAACAGAGTGAGAAACTCAAGCCACGATATTCTGAGACCGGACATCACTAACCTCGAGTTAAGATTCTTTCAATGCATTTTAAACAAACTGTAGCAAAATGTTTCTAAACATTGCATAACGCCCTCTAGAGGAAATGATTGCCAATGGAGATGTTTCAGATGCTTTACACACATCAGGCTAAGGTATCTCCACATAATAAAACGTGTCAAGTGGCTCTATCTCCCCTGGATCATACCGTTTATTTCACCTGGATCATACTGTTTTTTTTTTGTTTGTTTTTTCCACATTAAAACGGAACAGCCCCATGCCGACAGGTCGGCCTCTCCTAAGCTGGGCGGAGTTGATTGGCTATCTGTAATGGTAAACAATGTCAATTATCAAACCTCAACATGTCATTTGGGTCAGCCAATATAGTCTTTCAATAAATAGGTTCCTCTGGTCACCATTTTGTCACTGTTATTGTCTTAAATGCAAGTGCTTTTTGTTATTATTATTTATTTATTTATTATGTGGTTGATCTGTTCAACCTTGTCATTTGAAAAGTAGCTTGCAAGCAGACTGTATGGAGCTTTAGCAGTGTGTGAATGAAACAAGTGTATCACAGTCTTTGGCCTTTCAAGCAGCATGCCAGTAATTAAATATCTTAGCTTGTTTTGTCCATAATTATAAGGCCTGACATCATTAATGTTCACCCACTTCAAGGACTGTGTGTGTGTGTGTGAGTGAGAGATGCTTCAAGGGGTGTGTGTGTGTGTGTGTTAGAGATGCTTCAAGGAGTTTGTGTGTGCTTTCACTCTGATGTCCTCCTTCCACCAAAAAAAAAAAAAAAAAAAAAAAAAAAATCCTTCTCGGTGTGGCTTTCTAGCTTTTTTTCTGTTCCTAAGCTTGTTTGATTTGATCTTCAGAACTCTCTCTCTCTCTCTCTCTCACACACACACACACACACACACACACACACACACACACACACTCTCTCTCTCTCTCTCTCTCTCTCTCTCTATTTATCTCTTTCTCTTTTTCACACACATCACAAATTCCTCTTTTCCCTGCTGTGTGTAAGCTCTAGGGTGCCTAAGGCTCTGAGACTGCAGACACTAATGCTATTTTTTGAACATTCAGTTGTGTTGAGTAAAATGTTTCGTCAAGTTCTGTCAAAAATACTTTTAAATGAATGGAGAATAGAATTTAGAATGTTGGCTTTGCTGCCATGTCTGGAAGCCAATGGGTTCCTTGCACATAACCATTTTTAATAATGCTCACTTACCCTTTTGGTCACACGGGAGGTCAACTGGGCAATTTGAAGAAGCAACTCGGTTGCCAAGGAGGCGTGATTCGTATGAAGTTCGTTGCTACCGTTCATTGCTAAAATATGCGTCTGGTAGCGACAACGTATATCGCCACAGATGTATTTTAGTGTTACAAAACCCATGTTTTCAGTTTTATCTTACCTCATTTGCCGCCTTGTTTTACAAAATATCAAGTCAAAAAGTCCTTAACTTCTTGGTTTGTTACAGATGAGTGCGATTTTGGAGTTAGCTCCGCCATGACAGGTGTCCGATCAAAATTCTTTTTGAAAGTATGCCGTCACGCATGGCTTCACTCTGATTGGCGTTTATGAAAAATTGGCTGGTTAAATTGCCCAACTTTTGCAGAAAATATTTTTCCCCGCCCACCAGGCGATCTGTTGCTCAGTTGCCTCAACTAATCACCGTTGCCTACTGTCATTGAAAATGAATGGGAACTAGTCTCCCAACACCAGTGACATTATCGTCCGTGTGACCAAGGGGTTGTGTAGCTGACAAGTCCGTTGGTTATAGCAAAGTCCTCCCTGGTTGTAGCCAAACAAAAGTTCTAACTTTTACGGTATCAATTTCGCGAGAGCTCCTTGTGTTGATTAACTAAACCAGATGATAGAATAAATGTCCCATCTTATTACAAATAGTAATTATAGACATGTACAACAATGTATAGCACAAAATTAAAACAAATAGATAAAATTAACACCAACTTTTTTCAGTGCATGCTGGGTAGGCTTGCTGTTAGGTTGAGGAATCTGACTGTACAATCAGACTGCAAGCGATTTAGGCGACAGGAGTGATGGAAGTAATTGAGTTAAAATGGAGATGGGCGACTTCGGCACCAAAAGCGCCAGGTCTGGTGGCCGCCAAAAGTTAACTTTGGTTAACTTTATGTAATGACCTATGCTGCGGTTCGGCGACTACAGAACACCGATTTCCCAGTGTGACTCATAGGCTGCGTTTACACTGGCAGTTCAAATCCGTTTTTTGCTCCCATGTGGCACAATTCCGATGTGTTTGACGACAGTGTAAACAGAAAAAAGTGACATGGAATCTGATTTGTCCAGATCAGATCCAGGCCTCTGTCATATGTGGTCAGAAATCAGATACGTATCAGATATGTGTTGATGTGACACAAAGTTGCTGTGGTCTAATAAATGTCATTTGTGCATAAATGAGACAGGAGGGTAGGATGGGAAGGAAGATATGCAGATAGTGCAGTAGGAGAGGGATTGGTGGTGTGTGTGTGTGTGTGTGTGTGTGTGTGTGTGTGTGGTGGTGAGGGGGGTCTCTTCTGTCTCTCTACTGCGCAGACCCATGAGGGCTAGAGTGAGACATCCCCATCCACCCCACTAGTGTGCTGTACAGCCTACTAGCCTACATGCAAATAGCTCTCTGCACAGACAGCCCAAATTGGGCCCAATTACACCCTACCGTGCCTGTGCAGATGGATACGTGCCCCCATCCATGGCTGGGTGGCTGCCTCACACACACACACTTTCTCTCTCACTTCTGGCAAACTGACATGCATTCTGTGCTGTCACAGCGCACCGCTAATAAGCTAATACGGCTAACAATCAGTAATTAGTTGTCCCAGAGTAAGCAATTAATTATCGCTCTACAATGCCGTCGTTCTTCCCTCGTTAATAGCGGCGAGGGGAGCTGAGAGACGACTCACTTGATGTTCTGTTTAATAGTCATAAAGTTTATTCCTCTCAGACATGAGGAGTCAATTACCAGTCAGTAGGACGCCTGCCTGTTTGTCTGCCTGCCTGTCTCTATGGTGTTTCTGCCCCTGGGATGGAGGAGGCAGGCTGAAGCCGTGCCGTCCTGAAGGCCAGCTAATATGACACTCTACACATATGTGGTGTAACGGCCGAATCACACACAAACCTGTGCGTAAGCGGTGCGGGCTAATATGACACTCTACACCAGTGTTTCTCAAACTTTTTCAGACCGAGGACCACTTTGACCAAAAAATATTTTTCAGGGACCACCTACCCTCACGCCCCCTCACCAACTTGCATGCTGCTACCCCTTCCCTTCAACCAAATTAACATGCAATTCTACATTGGCATTTATGGGCTTTATGAGTTTCAAGTCTTTAATAAAAATAACAGGCCTGCTTCATAGTATTCTTTGAACAACTCCTGTTTGGCTTTCAAATCATTTTAGTGAGAAACAGACTAAATTCACTTTTTTTTTTTTTTTTTGGAAATCTCCTTGCGGACCACTTGAGCTTGCTCGCGGACCACCAGTGGTCCCCGGACTACACTTTGAGAACCACTGCTCTTCACATATATTCTGTTTTCAGAGTTTATACTGTACTTACCTGTTATACCAAAAACACTCAGCTCCAGCAGAATGAGTCTGAACTGAGTAATATATTTTGGTTTATCCTGAAAGATGGCCCAGGAGAAGAACAATTCCAGGGAAGGCTCAGACTTTGTATTTACTCTTCCGCACACTCTGTCTGTACACTTGCAGAGCTAGCAGTGTGGTGTGTTCCAATACCCGTACTTCCATGAGTGCACTTCAACACAGTACACTATCCACACTTACCAAGTGCACAGACTTCAACAGGTAAGTACTGTTCCAAATCGCATACTCATTGCGCACTTACCGGAAATTACTACCTGCCTCTGCGGCTCGTGAGTCGCCCGCCAAGAAATAAATAGATTGTAAAAAACATGTAACCATATACTCGCTTTGCCCGTTTCTTTTGAAACTCTCTGCGTCTCTCCTGTCCTCTCTCTCCCTCACTCCCTCTCCATCACCCGCTTCCCACCCCTGCTCATCCAGGCTCTGGAGGTCTTTCAAGACATCGACGGTGACATCCGCCCGCTGCCTTTTGGGGGCGCTACCAGGCCTGGACCTTGGTGTCTCACTGCCCTCCTCTGCCGCTTCCTCTTCCACCTGACCTGCCTCACCCTGCCTACCCCTCTCTGGGTTGGAAGTTGAAGGGGGAGCGTGAACACTACCGCGCCCTGAGCACTGGTGACAATGAAGACAGGTGGCGTCACAGACCGGCCTGTCCCCCAATTAATTCGTGCATAAGCCCAAACCATTTCCAGAACGCGCCAGTGATCTCCCCCTCTGTGCTCACCCCAGTTGGAGGGTTTTTAAGATCCCAAATAGCAAACACAAAACGTAACTAACAAAACAAAGGCACCCAGAAATATGTTCTGATTAGCCCTACATATATTTAGTCTACATTGGTCTACATATATACAGTATATATATATATAAAAAAATGTTTTCTCAAACTTTCTCAATGCTGTTCATTTAAAATGACAAAGGTGCAATACATACTGTAAACAAAGCGTAGCAAAATGAAGTGCGCCGCAAGTACCCGGATGGTGCACTACAACGGTCAAAATCCCGAAGTGTGGAACGGTGGACACTTCTCGCACTCACTGGACACCATTTTCATGACGTAGCGGAAGTGAGCAACGTCAGAAAACAAATTTCTGCTTTAAATTATCCTTTTTTTTTTTTTTAGGAAAGCTGTGGTCACTCTTCCCAACAGTCCTCTCTCCTCTAGATACTGTACATTCTGGGCACATGATAAACACACTAGTATAAATGCTACAGGTTACTAACGTTACACTACACTATCAAGAACATCAAAAAAAACTCTGTGCACACAATTACTTATATCCGATTGTCTTCATGGTTCGCCCGCCAGTGAACACATGCTGGTGGGCAACACGCCACCGCACAAAGTGCCCAGTATCTTCATCAGTCCCTGAAATGTAAAAACAAAGCGTTTACACAACTAACAATATTATTAATTCAATTCAATTCAATTTATTGTTGTTTATAGTGCAATATCACCATTAACCATGGTCTCAAAACACTTACTGTGCGTTCAGACCGAGACCGATTCAGGCAACAAAGGTGGCAGGCGACTTGGGCGATAAAATCAAGTTAAAGGTGCCCCGCCACACAAAGCCATTTTTACCTGTTGCTTTTGGTATAGAATAGTTCTATATGACCTCAAGTTACACAGTGCATGTGAAAATGTAATACTGTCTTCACTATAGGCAATAGCCCATTAAAAGAAATATGCAAAGAAATTAGGTCAGTTTGAATCCATGGTCAGTGCTACGTAGTATAGACAACATTACAGCCATTGGCTGACTGAGGAGAATTATCGCCCAATCCATGCTCTCCTGTATTTGACTAAAGCCCGCCCCTTGAAATACTCGCGAAAAAGAAGGAATATCCATGAAATGGTAACAGGCAACTTGTCAACTTGGCGAATTCAACAGTCTTGGTAAGTGTAATCTGACTGTGGATGTAGGCTAACAGTCGGCTACTCTTGCAATAAGTATCTGATTATGTTGGCTACTGTGACATCCTGACTATGTAGTAAGCTTACCTTTGCAAAGTGGCCGTTTACAATCTGCAAGCTAGGTTGGTGCAGATATCCTCTTTCTCGGTTTCATGATAATATTCCAAGTTTTTTTTTCCGTACCTCGCAATTCGCAAGTAAAACTAATGTAAATATTCGTCCATGTGCTTTACAACGTCGAGCTTCAGCAGCGAATCAGAGCAGCCCATTGTAACAGTGGAAAAAAACCCAGAAGAACCGCATGAAATTTTCGAAGGCTATTCCTACAGGCTGCAAACGATCTCATTACGGTCTCCTTGGACCGTTCTCAGTCCAAGTGAAGTCACATACCCTATTTGTAGACCTCAAAGAACAATTTAAATACCCTGTAGTGGTGTGGCATGGCACCTTTAAACTTCGGTTAACTTGATTACATAACTTCGGTTATGTAATGAGCTATGATACGGTTGGGCGATTACCAATCAGAATGCCAATTCACTCCTGAGAATGCCTGTAGAAAAGCAGGATCGAACGTTTGAATGCTAACGCCATGGGAAATTTTGTCATTTTGGTTGCTGTGCTCAAGTGATGTTTCTTAGGAGTCTTCGGCGACTCTTGGCAATTTATCGCTGGCGGTCTGAACGTACAGTTGGTAACAAGAGTAAGTAACGCAGAGAAATATAAAGTTCCCAAGGGTGTTACAAGTCCCAGACCATTAATGTACCAATAAATGAAAATAAATGGTCGATAAGATTAAAAGCACAAAACAAAAATTAAAAATAATAAATAACATATCATACCACAAATCATAAAATCATAGAGTTATTCGAGATAAAAACAACAATAAATTATGACCAGTAAAATTCCAAAAAATAAAAATGAATAAATACAAAATAAATAAATAAGAAGAAGACCCCTAGTGTCAGGACACATAAAACCTCTGCCTAACTTTAGTGTGCTGAGAACAGGAATTAACTTTTTAGTTAATTTTTAACTTGGACTTGAATACGCTAACAGAGCTAGCATCCCTAACATGAGATGGCAGGCCATTCCATAACAATGGTGCATGGTAGGCAAACACTCAATGTTCTGGAACAGACAGGTGCCCAGAAGTCATAGAGCGGAGAGGGCGTGCAGGTATGTATGGGGAGAGAGAAGATCACTAGGCAGGTGCTAGATTGTGAGGGGATTTGTATGTGAAAAGAATAATTTTAAAATCTGTCCTGGCTTGGATGGGTAACCAGTGAAGGGATGCTAAAATCGGTGTTATACGCTCAAATCTCTTGGTCCTTAAAACCCTAGCTGCAGAATTCTGAACAAGCTGAAGCCTTTTTGTTGAGCTAGACGGGAGGCCTGAGAACAGAGCATTGCAATAATCAAGTCTAGACGAAACAAATGCATGAATTAGTATTTCAGCATCACGTAGGGAAAGTATAGATCTGATTTTAGCAATATTTGAGAGATGATAGAAGGCAGACTTTGTGACTGCTTTGATGTAGGGCTGAAAGGTTAGGTTACAATCAAATAAAACACCAAGGTTTTTCAGAGACAGTACAATTGTTGATGAGGACAGATTGATTCTCTGATTCGCTTTTGCATTTAGATGATCTGACAATTAATAACTCCGTTTTGTCAGCATTTAATTTTTTTTAAAGATATTATTTGGGTTTTTTGCCTTTAATCAGATATAGAGATGGACAGGAAACAAGTGGGAGAGAGAGATGGGGTGGGATCGGGAAATGACCTCGGGTCAGAATCGGTACCGGGTCTCCAGAGTAATGGCCTGACGCTCTAGCCGCTGAACAGGGGACAGTGACATCCTTCAACATCCTTCCCACACAGGGTGGGCTCTCACTCAACCCTAACTTCCTTCACCGAGATGAGGGAGAATGCCCGCCCAAAGTATGTAAACTTGTGGCAACCTTAGGCAAGTGAGGCTATAGCTCAGGCAAAAGCAGAGAGGAGGGGGCTTATGTCAGAGCGGGCGTATTTCCCCCATCGTTTAAAATAACAAAAGATAATACCCCCAAATACGGACGTGCTTCAGTATGCTGTCGGAATGGCGGTATGTCTGAATGGCGGTATGAAAAATGTTTGAATGGTTGATGTCATAATGGAGGGATGTCTGAGTGGAGGGATGTCGGAGTGGGGGTATGTCGGAATGGAAGGTGGTCCCCGCGAAAATAGACAAAGGAAGCTTGTAGCACCGGATAATTAGGGGATTAGGGTTGGGGTACAATAGCCTGAGAAGCCAGACTATCACATATAACCATTAATAAGGCGGCTACAACCAATCCGAGCAACTAACTTGATTCAAACAATGCTAAGCCCGCCCTTTCCAGATAGAACGATGTGATTGGCTGAACACCACGATGTCTGGATACAACTTAATTTCTTTTGCTACTGCTAGAGTGCGTCTAGAGTTTTAGGCTAGGAGAACATAGGGCTAAAGAGAAACGAGTGGGTTAGGAACTTAGTGCTGTGGGAACATTGACACGCTCCCACCCTCTCAGGTGGCTTATGGAGTTTGCTAAAGTTTGCACAGACAGATGATGTATATGCAGGTATTGCTCTAAAGAGAAGCCATTTGCACTGCATTAGCTTCTCAGGTGGCTGTTGTGGCAGGTGGCTGTTTGTGTAGCATTGCTTTAGTTTGTGCTGAAGGCCTGAGGCTTGCTGCATAAACATGCAGAGACAAGGCTGGATGGATTCTCAGCTTAGTTTTGTTTTTGCCTTGTTATTTTTGTGTACCCAGCCTTCCCTCCCTCCCCTGCCTCCGTTTCCGCCCTGCCTGCCTTCTCTAAACCACTCCTTCATCTCCCAGATAAGCTGGCGTAGATCCCCGAGTCATGGCGCATACAAAACACAAACACACACACACACACTTACAAACACCATCCTGATTCCTGACAGATCCCTGTCCGCTCAGCCGACAAACACTACAAACACACAAGCTTTTCAGTGTTCCACTATCTAAGGGCAGTGAGGCCGCCATGAGGGACAAAGTCTCTCTGTGTGTGTGTGTGTGTGTGTGTGTGTGTGTTGTGGGTACATAGACAAGCACCAAAAAACAATGGATTCAGAATACATTTGGAGTTCATGTTGAAAGTTTCATGGATATGGTAAAACAAACCATGGAAGATATCAGCCAAACAAAACCTGGAAAAGACACAAACTTGTGAAAAGAATCTCTCCCCACGAATGAACACTCTTATTCAGATTCCTTCCACGTTTTTCTTTTTAAGAACTGTATACTTTTGTACTGCTTCATGCTCCAAATGGATTGTTTTGGCTTGACAACATTCAGATTGGAATTGAGGGCCACAAGTGCATTTAGAGTTATTCTCAGATTCTGAAGGTGTAGGTTTGAAGCTTTCTAACAATGTCTTTCACATGCTAATCTGATAACATTTGAAGAGGCCATTTGTAGCCATTTTAAAGTACACACATCTTAAAGCAGAGAAATCTGTCCAGAAAGGTTGCCTACTTTGTTCCTGAATGTCCTCATTTGCATGACAAATTAAGATCGACCCTCCCCCTTGTCACTGATCTGTCAGCCAGTAAACTGCCAAACGGCCGAATCACACCAAAACCTGTGCATGAGCGGGAACAGGGCGCGGTTTTGGGGCGATTTCAACAGGTTCAGACTGCACGCGTGTTCTGCGTGGCTTCTGTCCGGTTTCTGAGCAGTGAACCGCGCAGCTCCCACGCTGCTTTTTTTTTAAAATAGAAACAAGTTCTATTTTTCCAAGCGTTTTCAGCGCGGTAAGCGGGACTTGCGCGGTGTCCATAGATTTTGAATGCAGAGCTCGGGCAGCCGGTTCATGCAGAACACCACAGAGACAATTTCTTGTGTGAATGCCCAAGCCCACAGGCACCGCTTACGGACCGTCCCGCTCCCGCACCGCAAACGCGCAGTTTGTGTGTGAAACGGGCCTAAGAGTTACAAGAATACATGTATATCACATGAACCCTTCAAGGTAAGCTAGAAGTCCCCACGCCTCTTTAGGAGAGCGGTATATACAGACCTTTGATGTGGAGTTTGTGGGATTTTACTAGATTTCCTTCTATGCCGTTTTTCCCCATTTGTGCGTCTCCAACTTGAGCCGTGACTGGTCACATTCATGAAAAACTGTGTCCAGGTTACATAGAGTACATTTCCAGGTTACGTAAAGTCCCTGTGAAAGAGCTGCCTTGATTTATGCTGTTGGAATGGCTGTCTAGGACTGAGGCTGTCTAGTTACTCCGGACATATTCTCACTCTCATACTTTACACTCACACATCCTCCTGGCATGTTCTCATTCTTTACATGGCACACACACACACACACACATCCTCCTGACATATTCTCATACTTTACACTCACACACACACACACACACACACACTCACAACATGCACACACACCCTCCTGACATGTTCTCATTCCCATGCTTTACACACACACTCACAACACGCACACACACCCTCCTGACATGTTCTCATTTCCATTCTTTACACACACACAAACACACACACACACTGACAACACGCACACACACCCTCCTGACATGTTCTCATTCCCATGCTTTACACACACACACACACACACACTCACAACACGCACACACACCCTCCTGACATGTTCTCATTCCCATGCTTTACACACACACATACACACACACTCACAACACGCACACATACCCTCCTGACATATTCTCATTCCCATGCTTTACACAACACACACACACATCCACCAGCCATGTTCTCATTCCAATATTTTACACAACACACACACACATTCACACTAGCCATGTTCTCATCCCCTGCAGACACACACGCACACACACATACACACTAGCCATGTTCTCATCCCCTGCAGACACACACGCACACACACACACACACACTCCAGCTGCCATGTATTACACAGCACTGTTGCATGGGGCTCATGAATAAAAATAGCTACCTACCCCCCCACCCCATACACACACACACACACACACACACAATCTCTCTGCTGTCTGTGCTGGTCAGGTGTCAGGGAGACAGCCTACCACAGCCTAAGACACACACACACACACACAATCTCTCTGTTCTGTGCTGTCTCTACTGGACGGGTGTCCGGGAAAGCAACAGAGCACACACACACACACACACACACACACACACACACACACACACACACACACACACAGAACAGCCTACCTGCTCAACTGTCACCCCACCTGAGAGGCTACACAGCAAGATGAGGTCCGCAGAGAGACAGGAGTGTGTGTGTGTGTGTGTGTGTGTGTGTGTGTGTGTGTGTGTGTGTGTGTGTGTGTGTGTGTGTGTGAGAGAGAGAGAGAGAGAGCGTGTTTGTGTGTGAAGGAGGGGGGGTGTGGGAGAGAGAATGAGACAGTGAGAGGGAGAGATAGAGAGAGAGCGAAACAGAGTGTGTGAGAGAGAGAGGGAATGTAAGGAAAGAGTGGTAGCTATTCACAGAGAGAGAGAGAGAGAGAACACAAAAAGAGTGGAGAGGAGAAAAGAGAGATGGAGGGAGAGAAAAAAAAAACGGAATAGAAAGAAAGAGTGGCCCTAAATGTGTGAAAGTAAAAATCTAATTCTAACCTCATTCTTGTCTCCTATTGGCCGACTGACTGACTGCAGCTCTGACTCTGTGTGTGTGTGTGTGACTGCATGTGTGTGTGTGTGACTCCATTTGTGTGTGTGTGTGTGTGTGACTCCATATGTGTGAGCTATGAAAGGCCAGAGGAAGGACAGACAGAGCAGAGCAGCGTGCTGATTAAACATGGAGAACATGAGCATTGTTTCCTAGCGCTCGCTCACACACACACACACACACTCACACACGTTAGAGCGCTGCCAGGCGGGCCTAATCCACAGCAGATGTTATTCCTGCCATTCAGCCAGCCGAGAGGAGAGGAGAGGAGAGCCGAGGCAATGCAGCCCTTTTGGTCCCTGTGTGTGTGTGTGTGTGTGTGTGTGTGTGTGTGTGTGTGTGTGTGTGTGGGAGCCACAGTGGAGCAACACTGACCCCTACAGGCACTGAGAGGAACTGCATCTGTTTCCTCTACGCAGCCCCACACTGCTCACTCATGACGATGCTGCTGCCGGAATCCTTGACCTAGTTAGTTCTGTTCCGTCTGCATTCAGTTCCAATCTCTCTCAAGTCAAAGGGGCCGTGTGTGTGTGCATACACACACACACACACACACACACACACACACACACACACTAATGCAAATAGATCTTTCCAGAGCTGGCTAACACTTAAACATGGCAGAAAGACATGGGAGAGAGAGAGAGAAGAGAAAGGGAGAAAGAGAGAGAATGAATGAATACTCTTAATACTCAATCTGGCTGAAAATGGGTTTATTATTCGTATTTCCTCTTTTGGGCAGCATGTGGATAAAGGCTGAAAATTTGACTTCGACAGAGAAAAATCAAGAGAAGGTTGAGACATTGGCTTGTAGGTGATATGGTTCTGATACACACACACACACACAAGAAGGTTTAGACATTGGCTCATAACTGGCATGATTCTGACACACACACACACACACACACACGAGAAGAGTTAGAGATTGGCTTGTAGATGGTGCGATTCTGATACACACACACACACACACACACACACACACACATTCTTTG
>JAODXP020002167.1:0-27064 GCA_027497455.2 Sardinella longiceps | reverse complement strand
ATACAACTAAATATTCCATTATTAAAGAAATTGCTAATCTGGTTGTGGTTTTCTCTGTAGAGTACAATGGATCCATCGGATGGTAAGTGTTAACTACATTTGTGTTGGATTTCTATTGCTATATATTGTTACATATATAGAGCACCCATGAGCAACAGTGGAAAGGAAAAATTAACATATTTCATGATCTTTCTGAAATGTCTTTGGTATTCTGCATTTCCATACAGTTGAGATGAGTTGGATAAGCAGGCCTGCCCAACATAACAACCGTCAACTCCTCTATTCAGTCCAGCTGCTTCCACCACTCACACGATGGAGCAGTGGTGACTCTTCAGAAAGTCCTCCTCCCTACACACCACAAGAATGTCCTCCTCCTCATCCTCCTCCCACATCACCTGAATACCTTTCAGCCGCCCCTCCACCAGTGCATCAACAGAATTTGAGAGGAGGGCCTAACAGGTAAATGCAGTTTAGGATGTTTAGAAAATAAAAAAATTCCTTATGTATATTTGTATAACTTTATTACACATAATTGTTTTTCTTTATCATTTCAGATGCGTATTTTGGAGCTTAGACACCCTCTTGATTTTCGTTACTCTACTAGCAATTGGTTTGGCAATTCTGCTAATTTACCTGATAATACAAGCAGTAAGCATGAAAAAATGAATCACAATTCCACTTGTTAGAACAGCAATCTTAAAAAGCTTTTAGTAAGTTTGAAGGTTTCTAGTGTTACATTACTCTACATTGTTTCCTGTAAATTTCATCTGCTGATGTACATGTTGTACACTGTCCTTGGTTGGCACTTTTAGTAAGTTTGAAGGTTTCTAGTGTTACATTACTCTACATTGTTTCCTGTAAATTTCATCTGCTGATGTACATGTTGTACACTGTCCTTGGTTGGCACTGGCCAATTGGTATGGTAGTTTTGATTAATATAGCTGTATGGTGAAAGTTGGCCTAATCACTGTTTATACAGGTAATACATTTTTGATTATCCCAATGGGCATGTCATCATACTCAATGGGCTAATAAAATTGGTTTTCTCTCCATCTATACCCAAACAACTCTTCATTACCCTAGAAGGGAGAGGGAGAGAGCAAGCTGGTTAGAATGTTAGAATGTTTCAGGCAATTATCAATGCTCTGGTAGCAACTCCAGTGGTTAATTCTTAAGGATACAAGGAGTTTATTTGTCACATGCATACTGGTCTAAAAATGCAGTGAAATGAAAAACAGTTCCTTTGCCAGTGTGCATAAAAAACGGTAAAAAAGTGCATGGTCCAAAAAGTGCATAAGGGGAAGGGGCTGACTAACACATTACGAAGGGGATGAATGTGTGTGTGTGCGGGGCGGGGCAGGGAGGATGGGGGGTGGGGGTGGGGGAGGAGCACCAAGGGCACCCAGGAGCAACAGGGGCAAGGAAAAACTCCCTTGTCTGAGGAAGAAACCTTGGGCAGATCCACGGCTCAAGGGGCCAACCCAACCCGTGCTGTTAGATGGGACTTGTAAGTGTAAAGAAAAAAAGAAAAATATAGTCTATTGCACCATTGGATAGAAAGGAATGTGGAAGCACTTCCAATGCTGATAGATCAATGAAAATGAAAGACAGCAGGCTGATTTCAGGTACAAACTGAAGGTCAGAGACAGTCACATCAAAGAAACGTAGTTGTATTTGTCCAAGTACATGTAAGGAAGAGTTTTTAAGACTCCCCTCCCCCAACACCTCACATCTAGCATAGCCTATCACTATCTGTACTACAACAGGGTTGAACATCGAGTATTCTCTTCTAAACAATATTTTCAATATCAAAGCAGACCGTACACATAAGAAATTCAATCGATGAAATGGAAACAAATAATTGATATGATTATAATTGAAAAAGCTCCATAAGCATAGGGTTACATGTAAGAGGCTATTCGAATCTTGCCTCGAAGATAATAACGTGAAAAAGAAATGATATTACCTCCAAACTGTCCATAGCTGTCCTTTTTGTTTCGGAATGGCATTTGCCTTCAGATACCGGTGCTTATCACTCTTTTTGGTGAAGTCTTCATCATCAAAATGATCACTGCAGACACGGTAGTCTCTCTCCCGTAATGTGTGCAAGGGTGTTTGCACATCAAGTTGCAGTGCAACCAGCCATCACTGCAAAGTTTCTCTGTTGCGTAGAGGCAGACGATGAAAACTCAAGCACAGATACCTCTTCATTTTGTTGTCGCAATTTGGAAAGGCACAAACTCGAACCATCTTCTCCGATATTCCTCAAGGTCCAACTCCAAGCTAGTTGTGTGTCACCTGTTCGATCACTACTCTCTCTGATCTTGCCGAAACTACCACCCGGCCTGGCTCAGCCAATAGCGTAGGCTACCCATGAGCATGCGCGAGAACTCCAGCTGCAAGAAGTTGTGTTTGCAATGTTTTGCTCATGTTACGGCTAAGCTATGTAGCTACATGGTCATTACTATATGAACATGATCACATTAATTCACGACAATCGTTTTTTTGGTGGAAAATCACGTTTTGGAATATCGGATTGTATCGAGCTCGACGGTCGACTTTTGTGGGCTTCGCTGGAATCAGGAACTCAACAGAGGTATGTAGACTGAGTGAATTAGCTCAACTTTTTAGCATTTCTAGGTCCGTGACCGAAGTATAATTCAAGTTCACAACCTGTATTAAACAATGGGAAAAGGCATTTCTGGGGTGGTCCGTGACCGAAGTATAATTCAAGTTCACAACCTGTATTAAACAATGGGAAAAGGCATTTCTGGGGTGTTTCGCTATTTCAGCATCCAAAGACGTGCAATGCAATTGAGCGCAACGACACAGTGCATTAAACCATTCTCAACTTGGAAAATGAAAATTGAAACAGGAAGTCGACCGCTAACAAAATGCTTCAAAATAAAAGGCCTGTTAGCTCACAGTTAGCGGCTACAGTAGTTTCGCTGAACTAAGCACATATTAATACATTAATTAATTCATACACAGTATGCAAGATGTAGATTCGTTTTATAACTCTTGGACATAAAAGTGGAGAACCTTGGATATAAAATGGAGAACAGAGACTGTTCGTTCCCCTGACGAAACGGACCAGTCCGGGATTTGCCTTCCAACGTCACAGCAACAAGGAAAAACAAACCGTGCACACACCATGCCATGGAAAAAAAGGTAAGTGAAGCGTTGGACTAAAAGTTATATTTTTGGTGTTCAAAACTTACTTATCAAACCGTCCTTCTACCTAAATGTGCAGCGATTATTTGCACAGTAAAAACTTCACATAATAGGATATGCAGGTATCATAGCTGTCATCAAGTAGATAGGTAGGTGAAATAGATAGCCTATCTAACGTAAAATAAGATATTCTAGGCTAAACCTTTGATGATATTAGTGGGTTTAAGGTACTAAATGAGTATAGTTAGGCTGAATAACCCATTACTTTATGCTTTTTGAGATCGCATTCTAATCTTTGACTGAATGCAATAGCAGGATGGTTTAGCCTAGGTTATGTTAGCAAACATCATCACCCGAACGTGCATGGCCAACCTGTAGCCTAATGCTGGTGATTACACCATCTCATAAAACAGCTTATTTTTATATAAATTCGTGGAAAACATTGAACTAGATATGGGAAGTTTATTCTACACCATTGTATTTAGCCTAGTAATACGTCAAATCACCAGCCGTGGTGGATACAAGTAAGTAAAATCTAAGTTTAGGCTAGATGCCCTGGTGGATGCAAGATCTGATGCCATGATGTATGATTATGTCCAGCATGTGGCCCTGATGCATGGGAATTCTATAGATTAGTGTTTAGAAAAATATGAATCCTTAGCTGTCAACAACTTTCCATCGTGAAATCACATGACTGATCATGTGGGATGTGTATCTCATTCTCTTTCTCTCTCCACTGTAGAATATTGGCCAACCTGACCAGCTATGGGATGACAGTCTGAATTCTTCATTGCCATTAAGCTAAAGCTGCACTGTCAGCCACTGCCATCCTTGTTGTGCCCCTCCATGAAGTAGCTGCCCCTCTTGACACAGCCTCCAACCACTGGTAAAATCTAACTCACATGAAGCCACTATAGCTGTCAGTAACTAGAGGGACTCAGTTAATGAATGTGTGAATACATAATCAATAATATCAATGTTGTTTTTGAAAAGACTCTGGTACCTCTTAATAAGCTGTTAACTTCCTGGAACTTTCTGTGAATTAAAACTATGCACAGAACCATTCTCAGCAATTTGGTCATGACATTGCTTCCAGCTCTCCCATCATGATCATAGCTCTCTGTGTTTGCTCCGTCAAAACCTGAGTCTTTGAATAGGTACCTTTAGCAAAGAGTATAGAAGCCTGTAGGGAAATATGATATGGTATGGAAGTTGTTGGTGGGCACTAGCTTGGCTAATTTGTGCTTGCCTGTTTTACACATTTTTTATGTAATTCATATAATTATTGTGTTGTTAGAGTAAATTAAGTTTCCTTTTGATCTTTCAGTGACATAATTTGATTGGCAAAACTAACCCCAAAAAATTGTGCGTGTAATATGACCCTGTACAATTACTGCCACTTCTGTATGTGTCTTTATCAAAAGGAAGACAAATCTTAAACACACTTCAGTTCATCTCTACAGTATGTGACATTTTTCTTTCTTTCCCTTCTCTGCATGTGCTGTATGTGTCTGTATGTGTGTGTATATAGTGGACAGTGTCTCCAATGTTGATGCCTGACGTGCCACTCATTCCCTTTTGGAAGCATGGAAGTGTCCTCCCAAGATCTCCTCCCATGCTGGACTCCTCTACCACCCCCTTTGCCACCCATGACCAACAGAATAAACACAGGTATGCCACACACTGTTTTATGAATTCACATACTGTTGTCATCATTCAGTAAAAACTTCACGTAGTAGGATGCTTGTAGGTAGCTGTCATCAAGTACTACTTACAGGTAGGTAAGAAATCTAACATAAAATAAGATATTCTAGGCTAAACCTTTGATGATGTTAGTGGGTTTAAGGTACTAAATGAGTATAGTTAGGCTGAATAACCCATTACTGTATGCTTTTTGAGATTGCATTCTAATCTTTGACTGCATACAATAGCAGGATGGTTTAGCCTAGGTTATGTTAGCAAACATCATCAGCCGAACGTGCATGGCCAACCTGTAGCCTAATGCTGATGATTACACCATCTCAAAATCAATTTAATTTTATATAAATTCGTGGAAAACATTGAACTAGATATGGGAAGTTTTTTCTACACCACTGTATTTAGCCTAGTGATATGTCAAATCACCAGCTGTGGTGGATACTTAGATGCCCTGGTGGATGCAAGATCTGATGCCATGATGTATGATTATGCCCAACATGTGGCCCTGATGCACGGGAATTCTGGGATGTGTCTCTCATTCTCTTTCTCTCTCCACTGTAGAATCTTGGCCAGCCTGACCAGCTTTGGGATGACAGTCTGAATTCTTCATTGCCATTAAATTGAAGCTGCACTGTCAGCCACTGCCATCCTTGTTGTGTCCTTCCATAAAGTAGCCGCCCCTCTCTGCATTCACTCTATGTGTCTGTATGTGTGTGTATAGTGGACAGTGTCACCAATGTCGATACCTGACGTGCCACTATCGATGCCTGACGTGCCACTCATTCCCTTTTGGAAGCATGGAAGTGTCCTCCCAAAATCTCCTCCCATGCTGGACTCCTCTGCCACCCCCCTTTGCCACCCATGACCAACAGAATAAGCACAGGTATGCCACACACTGTTTTATGAATTCACGTACTATTGTCATCATGACATACAGTTATATGCAGTGTTATGTTATATACTATGCCACACACTGTTTTATGAATTCTCTTACAATTGTCATGACGTACAGATATATACAGTGTTATGTTACATACTGTATCGAGGAAGTGTTGCCATAACACGTGGCTAATTTTCAACGCAGCAATTAAGCAACATCTTTGCTACCACTTCCCACAATGTCAATATCAACAGCTGCTAGGGTAAGTTTGGTGGTTGGCAGTTGCTGGGATAGTTATGATTGTTGTCATGTTGGTTGCTGAGGTGATCATGCTGTTTACTAATGTTGCTCTACTGTTTTGTTTTGTTTTTGTCATTGTTTTGATGGTTAGGATATTGGAGGTGTAGATGCTTTGCAAGAAGACCCAGCCCTAAAGATACTGAGGGACTCTTCCCATCCTAACAATGGACTGTACTTACCACTGAGGTTAAGAAGATGCATGTGTAGTCACAAGGCTAGAACTGAGAGAATCAAGAGAAGTTTCTATCACTGGGAGTAAACCCACACTGTTCTGACAATGGATATTCACTCTTAAGCACTCACAACACATGTTAACACACACCACCCCCCCCCCCATGCGCGTGCGTGTACCGTACTTGATGTCTGATGACTTTTTTTTTTTTTCATCCAACTATTCAACTTGGATCTTAGGTTACTAGTTTGTGTATTTACATTGTGTATTTACTAGTTTGTTTACCGTTTGCTTTAATTACATATTATTACACTGGAATTAATACATTGGAATTCACAAGACCTTGTATTTTAAATCATTTATAATTAAATAAATTTCAACTGTCTTGATTGTTTTGCATGCAGTTATTCAGGAACCATGAAAACATTGATACATTGTTGTGCTGAAATCACTCCAGTACCACTCATTTTACTTGTTGTGGCTAATCTAAGGCAGGATGTCCTTGATATACTGTTCAGGGACCTATTAATCTGTGAGGTTGTTCACAAACCACCTGTGGAAAATTGGGTGACAAACATGTCCTTATTAATTTAATGTACTGATTTTACACATAATGGGATGTATGTGTTTGTTTGTATAGTCATTCAAAAAAAGTTGAAAAGAAAAATTAAATGATTATTGCATGTTGTGCTTTGACAATGTCCTTGGAGATATACAGATTTGGCACAGAGGTTTCATACAATACTAAGCACAGGTAGATAGAACCACCTGCTTGGCATCTCTGCCTGATGCACCTCCGCCGGTGCCTATTGACCAGCTGCAGGGTCATCAGCCGGGAGCTGATGATATATAGATTTGGCACAGAGGTTTCATACAATACTAAGCACAGGTAGATAGAACCACCTGCTTGGCATCTCTGCCTGATGCACCTCCGCCGGTGCCTATTGACCAGCTGCAGGGTCATCTCCTGCAACTGGCCCTAAGATTCCTGCTTTCCCCACCGCCCATCCTTTCTGCGAAGCCATAGCCAGAACCTCCCCTGCTCCTCTTCAGCCTCACTCCGGATGGCTCTCTTCAAGTTGGTGCCTCTGATGCCCAAGGACTTATAACTTAAGTTGTAAGATAGGTCTAGGCTCATTAAAAATGCAATTGCAGGTGCATTTGAATTACTAGGCTACAATGTAGGCTACCTACACTCAGTTTTTTAGGATTGGCTAGCCTGTAGGCCTATTCAAGTCAATTTGCAATGAACAGAAATAAGGCTAGGCTATAATTTTGATCAACTATATCAGTGTTGTTTTGCCTTTATCTGTCTAATTTATACACAGTAAATTTGCCAGTGTTAATTATGCAGTGTAAACGTTTGTTGACTCTACTGGAGTAATTACAACAATAAATTGAGTAAGATTCACTTCAGTAACGGTGACAAATCAAGTTGTTAAATGACGTAGTGTAAGAAGTACACCAGCAAGCTCCGCCCTCTCCTTTCTCTTGAACCTGGCCAGCAGAAGTTTGGGCAGCGCCATTTTTCTCTCCTCAGAATCGTGGTAAGTTTTTCGCTATAACATATTAAATAGATCATATGTTGTATAAAAAAATTTTCAACTGAAGCAGTAAGTTCGGATAACATTAGATTCATGTAAATTATGCCGTGCAGTTTATCTTACGTCTTTAAACATCGAATTTTATTGGAGTAGTTTAAAAACTATGGCTAACGTCTCATTGAATGTGCATGCATGAATGTGCATGAAAGTTTTGGGACCCAAACATTAGCCTAATACAAATACACAACGCAAAAAGTATTTGTTTGGTTTGTTGGTTTGTAGAATTAAAGCATAAAGTAAGGTTTTGCTGCTAAGATAATGGTGTGGTTTAAATGACATTTGTGGAGAGGGATGATCGGGTCCTTTACGACCATGGCTCCTGAAAAGACTCACACGTGAGGAGGCTTTATGTGTTAGCATGACTTTCAACATGTTTAGACATGTTTAGCCTAACGTTAACTTGTGGTGGAAACGACTGACGTTGCATCCAGCAGAAACAACGCTTGTCATTACATTATTTAAGTGATGCGTTTTTATAATGGAATTAAACCATCTTAAGATAGTTAGTCTGCCTGCAAATGGAGTTTGGAATGCATTGGTGAGTTAATGTGCTCTTAATTTCGAAAACATGGCACAAGGAGGCTAATTTGAGCCAGCTCAAGCACGTTGTCAAACATCGTGCGGGCAGACAAGGTTGGCCATTTTCATTTTTGCTTAACGTTACCGTAGCTCCATTTATCTTCGAACAAGTCAGCAGCATAATGTGAACTTTATCAACTTTTCTTGTTACATTCAACTGAAAATATTTGTTCAGCTTGAATTTAAATTATGACGCTCAGTAAATTGAATGGTGTGGGCTGGGCGTGTGGAGCGTAGAGTTCAAGTAGGCTACCTTATTCTAATGCAATTTGTGCATGACCAACTTTGAGCAAAACGGGTCTTATTCATCTTTGTGTCTAGTGCAATCATTACAGCAAGTTTGCATCATAGTTCTAAATGTCCAGTTCCCTGTTTTCCCCTTGCTTACATCGTAGGCTAATTATTATTATTATTTTTTCATTAGGTCTAAAGTAAAACTACCAAAGTTGCTCTATGCATGCATTGTAGGCTGGCTACATGATCTGTTCAGTGCACATTAATATACATGATGGGCACAGTATTATACATATCCTTTTTTCTGTGTTTTTAAACAATAACCTAATAATTTTGAATCATCTTCTTTCTTTCTGTAGGCAGAATGCTACTGAATGTGAAGCTTGGTGATGCCCAGAAATTTGTCAGAATAACAGAGCCAAGTGTGACTGAGTTTCTGAATGCAGGTAAGAATGTCAGTCATTACAATATTTTCCCTAATTTTTTAATAATTAGATGAAATAATTTTGTGAACACAACCATCTTTGTCTGTTCCTTAGCATTTGCAAAGTTTGGTGTCCCACCTGTAACAGAGGGGGTTAAGATAATTGACAGTTCTGGGACGGAAATTGATGACGATGTTTTATAGCAAATGATCCATCAACTGGGGTGTTAACCATCAAATATGATACAGGTTCGTTACATTTCAAATTACCTTAATGAATACTATTTGTGTCTTGAAAGTTTAGACTAATTGTGTATTATATTAGTGCATTAAGGAAATGCCTTTTCCCATTTGTTCAAATGACAGAGTCTGCATCAACTGTGACATCCCCGGAACATTCCCAACCACTGTCTCTTGATTCATCGGATTCACAGGACACTGTCATCATTCCCGTCAGTCCCACCAGAAAACGTCAGAGGCTTGATATTGAGGCTAAGCAAGTAAAGGCTAATACTAGTTTTTCTTTTTTAATCAGTGGCCTCTTTCAAATTTGATTCAATCAGATAACACAAATCTTGAATTTTATTTTTACCTTTTATCATATCTAATAGACTGCCACAAAACAATATCGCAGAGACTATTGAAATCCTGAAAATTCCTTTTTTATATGATATGTGCCTCTGTTTCATATTTCAAGTGGTAGCAAAGGCGAAATTGGCTATTTAAAATGTACTGATTGACTCAATCACTGAGACATCCACACTGATCGTATTGGCAGATAGTGATATTAGTAGTCAAAAATCAGTGATGAGCTAAAAAACTAATCAGAGCGTCCTTGTTAGGTGGCAAGATTTAAGTTTAGAATTATGTTAACCTTGTCATGCAATGTATTTGAAGATGGTGGAGTCTATTCTGGCAAGGAAACCAGGTGGAGACCGGGTTGTTAATGAATATAATCGAACCAAAGGCTTGACCGATGAAACCAGAAGGAAACTTGTGAACATGCTGACAGCTGATATGATTGAGACGAATGGGTAATTTCCTTTTTTCCTCAATTTAGTGTCTTCAATTGAGATTTCAGTTAGGTCTGTTCATTTTAGTGATGAGCAGTGGGGAGGCTAAGTTTGGAACCTGTCAGGTGACCGGCTTTTCCCCTACCATTTGACATTTGGAGGTTGAGATTTCTTAAAACATGTTGATTTTTTGGTTGATGGTTGAGCAAGAGACCAAACCCCAAGCTGTTCCCTGTGAGCAGGCTGGTGCGTTACATGGCAGCCTCTGACACTGGTGTTTGATGAATGGGTGAATGTGAGGCAAATTCTAAAGGGTTTAAGTGATCAACAGAGTTGGAAAGGTGCTATAAATTGCCATTTATTTTACCCTGAGAAATTTCCCACCCGTCTTAAATTCTGCCTTAGTTAATATTCATTTGTGTGCTCTTTTTCACTCTCAGGATATAAAACGCTATGGGTTTAACTCGATACTTGAGCCACTAGTCCATGATCTACAAATTCTTGAAACAGAGGGACTGAAAATTCCCATGCTTAAAGATGTGATTCGTGGCACCTTAGTCCAGGTTACTGGAGATAACCTTGGTCTACATACTCTTTTTGGCTTTGTTGAGTCATTTGGGGCTCGCTATTGTTGGCGCTTTTGTCTGCTGGAGAAAGAGTGTTTTCAGTCTGTGTTCTCTGAAGATGATCCTAAAGTTGTTCTCAGGACTGTTGATATGCACTCACACCATTGTCAAACTATACAAACTGATTCTACACTACCTCATGTTTATGGTGTGAAACGCTTTTGTCTTTTGAACTCTCTGAAATATTTCCATACAGCTAACAACTTTTCTGTAGATCTAATGCACGATGTTTTAGAAGGGGTTGCCCAGTTTGAAGTTAAGCTAGTTCTTGAGTACATTCAGAGCAACTTCCTTAATGCTGAACAGCTTGCTGGTAGGATACATGCATTTGACTATGGGTACAATCAACAGCGCAATCGACCACCAAGAGTAAAACTGTTTGATGGCAGTAATGATTTAGGCTTGAATGCCATACAGTCTTGGTGTTTATTGAGAAACATGCCTTTACTATTTGGAGACTTGATTCAAGCAGAGGATAAGCACTGGCACCTCCTCCTTTTACTTCTACAAATTGTGAACATTGTGTTTTCACCAATCCTTTCAGATGGAATGACAATTTATCTGAAACACTTAATTTCTGACCACCATCGACACTTTAAGAGGCTATTTCCCTCCACCAATCTCATTCCAAAGCACCATTTCTTGATACACTATCCGCGAATCATTCGAAATATTGGCCCAGTTCTGCACATGTGGTGCATGCGGTATGAGGCGAAACACTATTATTTCAAAAAAGAATTAAAAAATTTTAAAAACATTACACTGACTCTAGCCAGAAAGCATCAAAGTAGTGTTGCAATGAATTTAGAGGTGTTTAGTAAAGATAGGCTAACTTTGGGTCCAGGGAAAATGGTGGAAGTGTCTGATGTTATTGGTGGCCAAGACATTGCTGTGAAATTAAACATGGACTCATCAACCAGTGTATATTCAGCCAAGTGGATAAAGTATCACGGTACAGAGTACCGCCGTGACTTTGTTGTTTGTATTGCTGTGAGTTGTGACATGCCTGTGTATTGCCAAATCAAGGCAATCATTGTAAGAGATGATGAAGTACTGTTTAGTGGACTGCTTATGGAAACTGTGTGTTTTGACGATCACTTCCATGCATTTAAAGTTAGGCTATGTCCAAGTAAGATTGTGAAAGTTTTGAATGTAAATGAACTAGTCTATTTTAAGCCATTTGATGTTCTGTTGAAATATGGCACAATGGATTCATCACTGTACATTGTTCCTTATTGTCATTTCATGGAGACTTGAGCTTATTTTGTATTCATGTCAAGACAGATGAAAATAAAAGTGACAATGAATAATGTAAATTGATGTTATTTGTCAGCTTATTAAATAGTAATGTGTTTTATTGACCATTGTAAAGCTAGATTTACACACTAAAAGAGCAAACATTCAACAATTCATCTGTGTAAAACCAACACTTTCCAGAGTAATCTGTACACTATGTAGAATTTACATTAACTCTTGTGTAGTGTTTGTGAGGTTATGACTTCACTCTTAACAGAGTTGATTTTGCATTGCAACAGAGTAAATTTTAAACTCTTATTAGAATGAAATTCACACTCCACAGAGTCGTTAAACACGTACATTTAACAATTCATTTGTGTAAAACTGACACTTTTCAGAGTAATCTCTACACTATGTAGAGTTTACATTTACTCTAATGCAGTGTTTGATGTTATGACTTCACTCTTAACAGAGTTGATTCGGCATTGCGATGGAGTAAATTTTTAACTCTTATTAGAATGAAATTCACACCCCACAGAGTTGTTAAACATGTAGTGTTAATTCTAAACAACTCTATACAGTGTACACCAGTGTTAATGCTTGACACTTTTTAGAGTTACGTTTACACTAATATATTTACACTGAGGTTTTACACTGATCTGGTGTAGGACCAAATACACTCTAGAATAGTGTTAAATTCAACTCTTTAAGTGTTATTTTGACACTGCAAAATTTACTGTGTAATATCAGTCAAGTTTCAGTTTGAATCAATGAAACTGAATCAATATGAAATAACCTTTTTTTTTTAAAAAAAAATCTGAAATTGGACATAGATTTTGCAACTGAACTTTGCATCTTGCACTTCAAGATAAAGTTGAGGATGGCTGGACAATGTAGGCCTACTGTTTCTTATAATGTTTTGTGATTGAGCGACACTATTTTAGGCACGCGCAGCTCATTCATGCCTGTAGTCGGAGTTGTGGAGGAGCATTCGTGGTGGCTTTGTGTTGCCTGATCCCCTCGAGCGATTTCCAATTATTTATTTAAAAACAGACAAATAAAAACTCTTCATGTGATAAAAACAATTGCTTTTAAAATGTCAATTTAATCTAGACAAATTAATTAATCGGTCATTAATACCAAAGTCCTTCTAAGGCTTATATAAGTGTCTCTGTTAATACGCGCACGAATGGAAAACAAGCTCAATTCTGCGGATGTCTGTCCATTGTGGCAACTTTTGGGCTCAGATAAGCGGGTTCGGCGTTGCCTAATAACAGTGGTCAGAAAGCTATGTTTTTCTTTACAGAATTAACTTGATCTTCTTTTCATGGTTTATTAAGGATGAAAATCATGTAACAACTTGCTTTTGTGATTTCTCTGTGATTTTAAACCTCTACAAAGTGGCACCCTAACCCTTTTTTTTTAATTTCCCGCGCCAAACAAAATGCTTCAGCGAACTACACATTTCGGCGCCATTGTTGCAAGCACCGTTGAATTGCCTGGTACACTTTATGGGAAATGTAGTTCAATCCTAGAAATGTCTATATTGCCAAAAGACAAATTAAAAAAATACAAATTACTGAAGAAATATGTCTTAAATAGTAACATTTCTCACATAGTTGAATATGAAGTGAAATGATTGCATTGATGTTATATTTTATAAATAAACATTATTTATCCATGTCTATGTTTGAGGTGGACCAATGACAAAAATATATGTTATAAACTATGTCTTAAGTAATCATGATATGAAATTTCAGACAGATCCGATCAGTGGTTCTTGAAAGAAATGCATTCAAAGTATGCATTTTTTACACATTTGCGAGGCCCTGCTGTGTAAACCAGGGGTCATAGGGCACTAAAAATTTACACAATGCTTCCTCACATCACGTTTAACAAGATAGGCTATTTTCTTTTTCACTCACATTATTTTAATTTTTTCACAACCTGGCATACCATGGCATTCCACTGTATAGATTCATGACCATGCAGCCTAACAATCATTATGAATAGGAAAACCCACAGAAATATTTTCAATTTTTGCTAAAACATTTAACATGGACTTCAATGCATAGAAAGACAGCAAATAAATTATATTTTGAGGGTTTGGAATGGCATCTTTAAGTTACAAATTTCAAAGAGACACAGGCAATTTTGCCTGGAAAATCTTCATGGGCTTGCATTCATGGAAACCTGACTGTTTTCAAATTTAAGAACATAACAAAGAAGATCATTATTTGGCAACACCCACATGCATCATAATCAAGCAAGAAAATCTCACTTGTTCAGTAGCTTATTTTCTCAGCAACACACACTTTGAATCTAGCCATCTGAGGCCATTCGGCTGAGATTCCTGACACATAGAGAGGGACAAAAGTCTTTTCTCCATACATAATCTGTCATATCTGGTATGTGTCCACCCAACACGTGTATTTTTACTGAAATAAACTTGATTTCCATGTATTGGCTCTGTCAGTCAACTTTTCTCAGCAACACACCCCTTGAATCTATGTATCTGAGGCAATTCGGCTGAGATTTTCTGACACATGCTAGAGAGGAACACAAGTCTTTTTTCCAAAAGACACATACATAATCTGTCATATCTGGTATGTGTCCACCCAATGCATGTGTATTTTACTGAAATAAGCTTGATTTCCATGGCTCGGTCTGTCAACTTTTCTCAGCAACACACCCTTTGAATCTATGCATCTGAGGCCATTCGGCTGAGATTTCTGACACATAGAAAGAATCATGTATTTCCAAGCATATATTTTTCCTCAGGCTTGCCGCAGGTAAGTAGTAAATTTTAATCTATTTCAGCACATTACATATTTATGATGTCAACTCAAAATACAGATCTTTCACAGTATTCTGAATTAACCTCTATGCATCAAAATTCACAATCTCTTGATGCCACAATTGTGTATTTCCAAACATCTGTTTACTCAGACTTGCCATAGCAGGTCAACATACACCAAAAACAGCACAACATGCATTAATGAGGTCAGATTTTTTTTTTTTTTAATGATTTGATACTTGTCTCTACAGGACATCTCAGGAGACAGTGCTCCCCATACTGCCTATACTGCACAACGAGACAATGTATTGTATTTGAGAACTCAACATTTTTGATACTGTTACTGGTCTCTACAAAACCCTAGGTGTAAAATCAGTACATTACATTTTTGTCACCCAATTTGCCAAAGAAAAAGAAATTGGATTTATTTCAGCAATGTATCAAGTATCAAATCCTCTCAAAATATGGGCCACAACAAAACGTCACTACGTCACAACAAAAGATAAATGAGTGGTTCTGGACTTATTTCAGCACAACAGTGTTTATTAGCTCAAAATGTGAATGTTTTCTGAGTAACTGCATGCAACACAATCAAGACAGGTCAAATTCATTCATTTATAAACGTAATACACATTCTTGTGAATTCCAGTGTATGTTTTCATATCATTGTAATATTAAGTAATTAAAGCAAAAAGTAAACATTTAAATACAGAGACTCGTAATAAATTATTTTATTAAAAAAAAATAACGGCATGTGAGATGGGGTGTATGTGGAGAGAGGGCTTACTGGTGGTGGTGACAGGTGAGGGAGGGTGTGGGTTGGTGATACGTAAGTGTGTGGGGGGGAACTCTTGTGTGGTACAGGGTTTACTGGTGATATTGTGCGTGTGTGTGTGTGTGTGCGCATCTGGAGTTTGGGGGGGGGGGGGTATGTATGTATGAGAGAGATGTAAGACAGGTTCATAGACTAAAGGGAGATGTGAAAAGTGCTCAAATTCAGGTGTGTGTGTGTGTGTGTGTATGTGTAGTGCAGTGTGTTAGGATGTGTGAGTGCTGAGGAGTGAATATGTCCATTCTGAGTACAGTGTGGCTTTAGTCCCAGGGACCAAAAGTTATCTTTAGTCTCTCAGTTCTAGTCGTGTGACTACATATGCATCTTCTTGATTTCAGTAGTAAGATCGGTCCATTATTAGGATGGGAAAAGTCCTTCAGAATCTTTTGGGCTGGGTCTTCTTGCTTATAACTTTTCACTCTAGCAATGACCTGGAAAACATAAATATATATAAATGAAAAAAAAAAAAAAATACAATGACAATAGTACGTGAATTCATAAAACAGTGTGTGGCATACCTGTGTTTATTCTGTTGGTCATGGGTGGGGGTGGCAGTGGAGTCCAGCATAGGAGGAGATCTTGGGAGGACACTTCCATGCTTCCAAAAGGGAATGAGTGGCACGTCAGGCATCAACACTGGTGACACTGTCCACTATATACACACACATACAGACACATACAGCACATGCAGAGAGGGAAAGAAAGAAAAATGTCACATACTGTAGAGATGAACTGAAGTGTGTTTAAGATTTGTCTTCCTTTTGATAAAGACACAGAAGTGGCAGTAATTGTACAGGGTCATATTACACGCACAGTTTTTTGGGGTTAGTTTTGCCAATCAAATTATGTCACTGAAAGATCAAAAGGAAACTTAATTTACTCTAACAACACAACAATTATATGAATTACATAAAAAATGTGTAAAACAGGCAAGCACAAATTAGCCAAGCTAGTGCCCACCAACCACTTCCATACCATATCATATTTCTCTACAGGCTTCTATACTCTTTGCTAAAGGTACCTATTCAAAGACTCAGGTTTTGACGGAGCAAACACAGAGAGCTATGATCATGATGGGAGAGCTGAAAGCAATGTCATGACCAAATTGCTGAGAATGGTTCTGTGCATAGTTTTAATTCACAGAAAGTTCCAGGAAGTTAACAGCTTATTAAGAGGTACCAGAGTCTTTTCAAAAGCAACATTGATATTATTGATTATGTATTCACACATTCATTAACTGAGTCCCTCTAGTTACTGACAACTATAGTGGCTTCATGTGAGTTAGATTTTACCAGTGGTTGGAGGCTGTGTCAAGAGGGGCAGCTACTTCATGGAGGGGCACAACAAGGATGGCAGTGGCTGACAGTGCAGCTTTAGCTTAATGGCAATGAAGAATTCAGACTGTCATCCCATAGCTGGTCAGGTTGGCCAATATTCTACAGTGGAGAGAGAAAGAGAATGAGATACACATCCCACATGATCAGTTATGTGATTTCACGATGGAAAGTTGTTGACAGCTAAGGATTCATTCAGGAAGCATTCTAAACACTAATCTATAGAATTCCCATGCATCAGGGCCACATGCTGGACATAATCATACATCATGGCATCAGATCTTGCACTTACTTGTATCCACCACGGCTGGTGATTTGACGTATTACTAGGCTAAATACAATGGTGTAGAATAAACTTCCCATATCTAGTTCAATGTTTTCCACGAATTTATATAAAAATAAGCTGTTTTATGAGATGGTGTAATCATCAGCATTAGGCTACAGGTTGGCCATGCACGTTCGGGTGATGATGTTTGCTAACATAACCTAGGCTAAACCATCCTGCTATTGCATTCAGTCAAGATTCAGGAAAGGAGGCCGCACTATGCATATACACCTTTTATTCACACAGACGCGTTTCGGCGTTCTGCCTTCCTCAGTGTGTTCAGTTACAACAGTGAAAAAAAGTTTTTAAATACCCACACCCATTGCACCCCCACATCATTAACCAATGGCTATACAATGACAATTAGTGCCACAATTGTCTTTAAAAAAAAAAGTTTAAAAAGATCAGCTGATCTGGTTCATAGATAACAGCATAGCATGAAAAACATGAAAAACATTGGAAATGAACATTACATAATATTCTTTACAAAAAACAACTCAGTGACAGTTCTTCATTCATTCCATTGGGTATACATGTATTTAAGTTAAAAATATACCAAGCCTCCCTCTGCAGGAGGCGCTTCTCCCGATCTCCCCCTCTTGGAGACCGTTTAACCATTTCCAACCCCATGAACTTTAGTGCATTCGCATCATGGCCTACTGCGTTAAAGTGTCTGGCAACAGACGATTTTTCGTCTTTTCTTCTAATTGCGCATTTGTGCTCAAACACCCTAGTTTTCAAGTGGCGTTTCGTCTTTCCAACATAAAATAATCCACAAGGGCATGTCAATAAATAAACAACAAATGTAGATAGACAGGTTATTCGGCCCTTCACTTTGTACGTTTTGTTTGTTGTAGAGTGTGTGAATGTTTTTTCAGTCATCATGCTGTTACATGCTGCGCAATTGAAACATTTAAAATTACCGTATGGTATGTTGACTGAAAACGGTAAAGAGGTAGCTGCGGGGAGATGTGACCTTACCAACTGATCTCTTAGATTAGGTGCTCTCTTATAACAGGTGCGTGGTGGATCTTGGAATGCATGGCCAATATTTGGATCACTTTTTAAGATGTGCCAATAACGGTTTACGATGTTCTTTAAGGTGGGTGATATCTGACCATATGTGGACACAAATGTGACCGGAGTAGACCTATTAAGTGTCTGTCTAGGTGCGTGATTTTTCAATAAATCAGAGCGCTGAGTTGCGCGTACACGCTCAATGCAGTTTTCCAATTCTCTTGGATCGTAACCCCTGTCCAAAAAACGCTGGCACATCTCCCCCGCTTGTCTCTCAAAAGCTTCATCATTATCACAGATACGGCGCACTCTTAGGAGTTGACTATATGGCAAGCTCCGTTTAAGTGAGGGTGGGTGAAAACTTTGGTAGTTCAAATAAGCATTACGGTCAGTCTCTTTTCTATAAATTTCAGTGCGTAACGAGTTATCCACCTTTTTCACTAACACATCCAAGAACGGCATAACCCTGTCATCACAATTCAATGTAAATTTAATAGACATTATTCTGGTGTTCACATAATCGCAGAAAGTTTGTAGGTCTTCCCTTGAACCTTGCCATATAAAGAAAACGTCGTCAATGTACCTATACCACAATTTTAATTGTTGCTTAAAAGGGTTGTTAGAATAAATGTGGTCATGTTCAAATTTCCCCATAAAAAGATTGGCATAATTTGGTGCCATTGGTGACCCCATGGCAGTCCCCTGGATCTGCAGGAAATATTTGTTTTGGAACATGAAATAATTCTTTGTCAACACCTCATGGGCTAATGATATTAAAAACTCTGTATGTGGTACTTCATTAGTCTCTAGGTAGTACTCCAAGGCTTCTAGCCCAGCTGTGTGTGGGATATTAGTATATAAACTCGTCACATCCATTGTACATAATAAATCCGTTGCTCTTACATCTCCAATGCATGCTATTTTCTTAAGAAAATCTGTTGTGTCTTTCAGGTAAGAGGGCAAGTTGTATACCAGCTGTTTTATGTGATGGTCTACATACTGGGAGAGAGGCTCAGTTATAGATTGGTTGCCCGACACAATTGGACGACCAGGTGGATTCTCTAGGCGCTTGTGAATTTTTGGAAGAGTATAAATTACTGGTCTTAACGGATTAGCTTGGAATAAATATTTGTACTCATCATCAGTAATGATAGACTCAGACAATGCTCTCTTCAATTTAGTCTTTATCTCTTCACTGAATTTCATGGTTGGATCGCAATACAAGCGACTGTATGCATTCGTATCACTCAACTGCCTCTCTATTTCCTGAACATAAGATGTAACATCCTGAATCACAATAGACCCCCCCTTATCAGCAGGTTTCAACACAATATCAGCGTCTGACATGAGGGCCTTCAAGGCCTCTTTTTCACCAATAGACATGTTAGGTTTCATTGTACAAGTCCCACTCTTAAGGCATGTGAAAGTGTCCTGTTCCACAAGCCGGCAAAATGTCTCTACTGAAGAGTTGTTGGCAGGGGGAATAAAAATACTCTTGGGTTTAAATGTCTTTTTTGGAATCGATGTACACTCTTGTGTCACAGATTCCTGTTGTGAGTATTGTCTATTTTCAGTCCCCTTTGAATAAAACGCCTTCAGGCGAATTGATCGAAAGAATTTAAACATTTCTATTTTTGTGGTAAAGGGGTCATTGCCTTTTACTGGGACAAAGGAGAGGCCTTTTGACAACAGGGAAAGTTGTTCTTCACTTAGCTGTTTGGATGAGATGTTTATGATACTGGATCGGTCCTTCACTTCTGGCCTTTTGCGCTTCTTCCCCCTCCGCGTCTTCCTCTTCTTGACGCTGGAGCGGCTGTTGTCGTAGGTCCGAGGGTGGATCCTAAAAAACGGCCCGCCGGCAGGGAGGAGTCGGTGTCAGTGCTCAGGTCTCCAGAGGAGGCACTGGCGGTGGTTTTGAAAGGTCTTGATTTTGGTCTACCAGGAAGTCCTACGTTCTCCCGAAGCCAAGGATAAACAGCGTTATTGCGGTAGTCCATTGTGTCTCGTCGATACTTGTCCATCTTTTTTCGTTGTATGTCAGCTTTGTATGAAGAAATCTGTGCGTCGCACTTCTCCAGAAGTTCCTTGTATTGCGCTGCCGAAAAGTTCTTCTTGAGCTGTGCCTCGAGGTCGGCTGTCTCTTGTTTGATCGAGGCCAGTTTCTTGTTTTGGTTGTCGATTACAAGCAGCATCAGGTCAAGTGAACATTTGTTGAGTATGTCACACCACTTTTTGCAGAACTCGGGGTCATCACGGCCTAATGTAGGTTCTTTCATGATGCGCAAACCTCTTGGTATCCGTTTATTCCGCCAGTATTGTGACAGCACGCTTCCGTGTAGCAATGCTCTGGTCTCTTTTTTGCGGAGATTCTCCAGCAGCTCATATTGCTTCTCCAAGGAATCGGTCGGCATTTCCATCATGATCGGAGGGAAGAGGATTTGTTCTGAATCCTCTTCAGTGTAGGCGAAGGTGCTAGCTCTCACGTTGGTGAGACGCTCCACTTCTTCGTAAGACATGGTTAGAGGAGCTCCACTCAATTATTCATATAAGTTCAGAAGGATGGGAGCAGGCTTCACTCCAGAGTCTTTTTGTAATTTTTAAGAGTGCTGGCCCAGCATTTATGCAGTCAAGATTCAGGAAAGGAGGCCGCACTATGCATATACACCTTTTATTCACACAGACGCGTTTCGGCGTTCTGCCTTCCTCAGTGTGTTCAGTTACAACAGTGAAAAAAGTTTTTAAATACCCACACCCATTGCACCCCCACATCATTAACCAATGGCTATACAATGACAATTAGTGCCACAATTGTCTTTAAAAAAAAAAAAAAAAGTTTAAAAAGATCAGCTGATCTGGTTCATAGATAACAGCATAGCATGAAAAACATGAAAAACATTGGAAATGAACATTACATAATATTCTTTACAAAAAACAACTCAGTGACAGTTCTTCATTCATTCCATTGGGTATACATGTATTTAAGTTAAAAATATACCAAGCCTCCCTCTGCAGGAGGCGCTTCTCCCGATCTCCCCTCTTGGAGACCGTTTAACCATTTCCAACCCCATGAACTTTAGTGCATTCGCATCATGGCCTACTGCGTTAAAGTGTCTGGCAACAGACGATTTTTCGTCTTTTCTTCTAATTGCGCATTTGTGCTCAAACACCCTAGTTTTCAAGTGGCGTTTCTTAAGAAAATAGCATGCATTGGAGATGTAAGAGCAACGGATTTATTATGTACAATGGATGTGACGAGTTTATATACTAATATCCCACACACAGCTGGGCTAGAAGCCTTGGAGTACTACCTAGAGACTAATGAAGTACCACATACAGAGTTTTTAATATCATTAGCCCATGAGGTGTTGACAAAGAATTATTTCATGTTCCAAAACAAATATTTCCTGCAGATCCAGGGGACTGCCATGGGGTCACCAATGGCACCAAATTATGCCAATCTTTTTATGGGGAAATTTGAACATGACCACATTTATTCTAACAACCCTTTTAAGCAACAATTAAAATTGTGGTATAGGTACATTGACGACGTTTTCTTTATATGGCAAGGTTCAAGGGAAGACCTACAAACTTTCTGCGATTATGTGAACACCAGAATAATGTCTATTAAATTTACATTGAATTGTGATGACAGGGTTATGCCGTTCTTGGATGTGTTAGTGAAAAAGGTGGATAACTCGTTACGCACTGAAATTTATAGAAAAGAGACTGACCGTAATGCTTATTTGAACTACCAAAGTTTTCACCCACCCTCACTTAAACGGAGCTTGCCATATAGTCAACTCCTAAGAGTGCGCCGTATCTGTGATAATGATGAAGCTTTTGAGAGACAAGCGGGGGAGATGTGCCAGCGTTTTTTGGACAGGGGTTACGATCCAAGAGAATTGGAAAACTGCATTGAGCGTGTACGCGCAACTCAGCGCTCTGATTTATTGAAAAATCACGCACCTAGACAGACACTTAATATGTCTACTCCGGTCACATTTGTGTCCACATATGGTCAGATATCACCCACCTTAAAGAACATCGTAAACCGTTATTGGCACATCTTAAAAAGTGATCCAAATATTGGCCATGCATTCCAAGATCCACCACGCACCTGTTATAAGAGAGCACCTAATCTAAGAGATCAGTTGGTAAGGTCACATCTCCCCGCAGCTACCTCTTTACCGTTTTCAGTCAACATACCATACGGTAATTTTAAATGTTTCAATTGCGCAGCATGTAACAGCATGATGACTGAAAAAACATTCACACACTCTACAACAAACAAAACGTACAAAGTGAAGGGCCGAATAACCTGTCTATCTACATTTGTTGTTTATTTATTGACATGCCCTTGTGGATTATTTTATGTTGGAAAGACGAAACGCCACTTGAAAACTAGGGTGTTTGAGCACAAATGCGCAATTAGAAGAAAAGACGAAAAATCGTCTGTTGCCAGACACTTTAACGCAGTAGGCCATGATGCGAATGCACTAAAGTTCATGGGGTTGGAAATGGTTAAACGGTCTCCAAGAGGGGAGATCGGGAGAAGCGCCTCCTGCAGAGGGAGGCTTGGTATATTTTTAACTTAAATACATGTATACCCAATGGAATGAATGAAGAACTGTCACTGAGTTGTTTTTTGTAAAGAATATTATGTAATGTTCATTTCCAATGTTTTTCATGCTATGCTGTTATCTATGAACCAGATCAGCTGATCTTTTTAAACTTTTTTTTTTTTAAAGACAATTGTGGCACTAATTGTCATTGTATAGCCATTGGTTAATGATGTGGGGGTGCAATGGGTGTGGGTATTTAAAAACTTTTTTTCACTGTTGTAACTGAACACACTGAGGAAGGCAGAACGCCGAAACGCGTCTGTGTGAATAAAAGGTGTATATGCATAGTGCGGCCTCCTTTCCTGAATCTTGACTACACTGAGGACACAGCCATGGCCTACTGGTTATAGGGCTTTGGGCTTGAAACAGTAGGGTTGCTGGTTTGATCCATGATCAGTAGTTACACCGATGCTGAAGTGCCCATGAGCAAGGCATCTAATATTAAAGTATCTCTCTGTAATATCAATTTGAAGGTGATTCCTTTCATTCAAGTACTAAGTGTACATCACCACAGTAAATGACCCAGCTGAACATCCTTACACACTTGAGCCTTAAGTTGATGTACTTACATATTATAAATGTATTTAACTGCCTTTTTTTATATTGCACAGGGAGAGTAGTCCTATATACTGTATGCAGAAAGCCCCCCCCCCACTAATGCGCAGCACAATGTGTGGTGCCCATTTGCACACAACTGCTCTGCTGGCAGTGGTTTTATAATGAGGAACACAATCAGCCCCTCCTTTTCAAAGAAGGGGATGCATAGAAATTAATCTTCATCACAATTGTATAATTACCCTGAAATCCAATTTCTTGTGTTGCTGCCTGATTAATGTATCAGCCGTAATTTTGCATGTAATCAAAACCACGGTGGCTATGCATGGTCTCCTATCATTCAAAATGACATGAAAAATGGTAGCCTGCATGTTTTCAAAACACCAAATTTTGTTTTTTAAATTATTCTTCTTTTTCTTTCATGGTAGGCTACAGCATGCTGTGAGTTCCCATCAGACTGAATAAATCACACATTTTTCATGCAAAAAAAAAGTTGCAATTCTCTCCTGATGCCTTCCAGTGGCAAACCACTTTGCCTTGCATGCATTATTCTCACCTCTGAGCGTTTCCACAGAAAGCATACAAAACTCATTTGATAGCTGCTCTGATATTCACAACAGCTAGCGACAAGGCAGACACAGCATTTGGTTCGGAGCCAGATGAAGAGAGAGTGGAATCTGACGCCGAGCCCTTTGAACTTCAAGTCCTTGTGAAACACATGTCAGCGGCACTGTAATATTAACGTCATGTAAGGCATAGATCACAACAAGGAAGGAGAGAGCGGAGGAAACAGCATGGGGCCAAAGAAAAGAATTCGAGTATACAATATGTATTGCAAACCCCCATCACACACGCGCGCGCACACACACACACACACACAGACACTCACACACACACACACACACACACACACACACACACACACACACACACACACAGACACTCTCACACACACACACACACACACACACACACACACACACACACACACCACCACCACCACCACCACCTCCTCCTTTCGTTAGGGGTTCTGCGTGAACTTGGCGTGAAGGACACATTGAAAACTCACCTAAAGCATACAGCACTTGCAGCTTGTAACATGAAGGACAGATACCAAATTCTGTAGCATGCTGATAGCTTCCTGGACTAAATTAGCAGTCTTCAATATAGGATTATTCACTCCATAGAGAGTAAGGTGTTATATGCTAGCCACGTGTGTGGAGAATCCGTGTACCTTCCGTTCATTCGTTTTTCGTTTTGAAACCAAAATGAAAAAAAACGAAAAAACCATTCGATTTTCCGTTTTCCGTTTTAAAAACAAAAATGAAAAATCGGATAACGAGTGGTTTTTTCGTTTTTCGATTTCTGCAACTGAATGAAAAATAGAATATTCGGATAACGGGACTGGCTGTTTGTTTGTGTAGGAAATGGAATGAAACTCCGAAGCGGTCTTTGCTCTGTGCCAAAGTTCTAAACCACACGGCAAAAAGGTATCCCGTCACCACCATTCCACAGGCTACCAAATGATGAAACCACAAATAAACAAAATAATCTGAGTTGTTACAGTATTACGAACCAATAACCTTAGACAACATATGTCTGATAGTGTCATTACTGAAGCCTATGTGATAGGGGTGCGCATTCATCAACTTACGAGCTACTTTTGAGATCATGCACTGCAGTCGCCGGTTGCACAAGCTGTACACTCTTGCTACGAATATCAGCTAAATGACCTGTGTGAAGCTGGCCCCTCAAACCCATAATGCTGAAATAACACTGCTGTAAGCCGACAAGGACTACGCGAACATGTCAAAGACGCAATGTTTTCATACTCAAACAGACTATTTTTCATCTCAACCGAGAGCAGCTGTCTTTGAACCAGTGCTCATAAACTTTTGGATAAGGCATGACGCATCCGTGCAGTTGACAGCTAGTTTGCTGCGGCTGTGCCGATTTTTTTGCATGTCAAAGCCAAAACGAGGAAAAATTACACATTGCTTCCGATTGGTAGCTCGTTAGGAAACATCAATCCTAGTTCTAGCCCACAAACAGATCATGAAACGTGTCAGCCTATTGCAATGAACAATCTTAGGCTACTTTGTCTGATACTAGATGCTAACTGGCTGCCAATGATGTCTTCTTACTAAATGAAGCAGCTATCATTGTAGCTAGCAATACTTTGCTCATACATTGTTCAGTGGGGAAAATAACAACGGTGCAATACACCACTACTGATCCTGGTCCTACATTAGATGCAAAAACACTAGCTAGGATTAACATTTATCCATGCAGAATGTGTCTATCCTAATGATTATGAATACGCTGTCAACAGCTCCAGACATGAATATAGACTACGTATGCACTAGCAACACTTCAGCACACTGTCAACTCAGCCAGCTCAACGTTACCTGGGTGGCTGCTATGTTAACTAATTAATAAATACGGCCATGGCCTATGGGACAGAGGGCAAGAATACAACTGGAGCTGACAGCGTCTCTTGCATGGCAAAAGTTACAAGCACCTGGTTGAATAGACTAATTCCAAAACTTAGGCAGCTAAGACATGCTAAGCATCCACTTAATGGCTAGCTACCGTTATGAAAAGCTAGCATAGTAGCCTACACTAATAACCACAGCAAGCAAAATTAACACAAAATCATAACTTACATGCACTGTAGCCAAAGCAGAACCGCGTAAATCCCAATGGAAAAATTAGTCTCAGTAATCCACAATGTTATTAGGTGACGTCTGTTTTAACAGTTTCACGCACTGCTGTTCTGCAAGCATGCACAACCTAAAAAGGGGGAGTTGTGTACCAGTGGTAGTCGATCGCAAGTGCAATGCTGGCAGGCCACAAAACTTATAACAATGTGTAATTTTTCCTCTTTTTGGCTTTGACATGCAAAAAACGCCACAGCCGCAGCAAAAAAGTTTTGAAATAGCATAATGCCTTATCCAAAAGTTTATGTGCAGCTGGTTTAATGACAGCTGCTCTTGGTTGAGATGAAAAATAGTCTGTTTGAGTATGAAAGCATGTCTTTGACATGTTCGTGTAGTCTTTGTCGGCTTACAGCATTTTGAAGATATTCGTAGGCTAGCAAGAGTGTAGGCCTACAGCTTGTGCAACCGGCGAGTGCATGACCATGTCATCTCAAAAGTAGCTCATAAATTGATGAATGCGCACCCCTATCACATAGGCTTCAGTAATGACACTATCAGCCATATGTTGTCTAAGGTTATTGGTTCGTAATACTGTAACAACTCAGATTATTTTGTTTATTTGTGGTTTCATCATTTGGTAGCCCGTGGAATGGTGGTGACGGGATACCAGAGATACTGTATTATGTGGGGATACCTTTTTGCCGTGTGGTTTAGAACTTTGGCACAGAGCAAAGACCGCTCTAGAATCTTGCTTCGGAGTTTCATTCCATTTCCTACACAAACAAACAGCCAGTCCCGTTATCCGAATATTCTATTTTTCATTCAGTTGCAGAAATCGAAAAACGAAAAAACCACTCGTTATCCGATTTTTCATTTTTGTTTTTAAAACGGAAAACGGAAAATCGAATGTTTTTTTCGTTTTTTTCATTTTGGTTTCAAAACGAAAAACGAATGAACGGAAGGTACACGGATTGTGGAGGTG
>JAODXP020002166.1:0-28334 GCA_027497455.2 Sardinella longiceps | reverse complement strand
ATAGTTACGTATTGCTGGAATCACGATGTGGACTTCCCAGTTGTAGGAACATCGGAGGGAGTAGAAATTAATAAGCCAGAAATTCTCAATGAAGGAGCTAATCCATCAAATCCATGTCCTCAGGAAAACTCTGTGAGGCAGAGGCAGAGACCACCAAAAACCACTCTTGTGGAAGTGCTGCAAGAGTCTGAAGCTTCCAGTCAACAAAGACATGAAGAATTAGTTACTGAAATGAGAGAGTCTCGGGTCTCCTTTGAGGCTCTGATAAAACAATATCTCAGCAAGCGGTAAGATGCAACCAAGTCTGAGCTGTTTTGCTTTTGTTTGTTGATGTTTATGTTATTTAAAAGAAAAGATCAAGTCTAAGTTGTGTTCACGCTGTCTTTGCTTTATTTTTCTATGTTTTTTTTTTATGTTATTTAATAGAAATACACTTGCGTGAACTTGCTTTAAAAAAAAATGTCAAAGTGTACCAAAGCCAACACACTTGGTTTGCAAACATTTATTAAATAAGGGTTGAACTCCACAAACTGTGTCATGTTTTCTTTACTCTATATGAACAAACAGATCTGTTGTGTTTTACACTTTTCCAAAGAAAAAGAAAAAAAAAATCCATATACACATCAGGTAAACAAAAAACAAAACAAAAACAAATTAGTAGTTGTCATCTTCCTGACGTGGACAACCACCTGGATGGTCCTCACAGACATCCACAGGGCCAGTGCACAAATTATGAAGCATACATGCACACATAATAAGCATTATAATGACATCCTGTCTGTTGTTCTGAATGTCTCGGAGTCGTCTCCACTTGCACTTAAGCCTTCCAAAGGCATGCTCCACCACCACTCTGCCTCTACTTATTTTAGCATTTTGTAGCTGGTCCTGTACAGTGAGGGCACCATTGTCCCTCTTTGGGGTCTTGATAAACGCGTAAGCATGGCCAATGTAGGCACTATCCCCTAGCAACATGAACCTGTCCATTTTCTCCCTCCAATTCTCAAAAAACTGAGATTTGCGCAAAACTCTTGCATCATCAGGGTGTCCGCGGGTTTGTAAAAAGTTGTAAAAGGTAGTAAATGAAATCAGGCCAAATTAAGGCCAGTAAAAAGTAGTAAAAAGTAAGAAGCGTCATCTGACGAGGTAGTAAATTTTTGAGCCCCCATCCAAATGACGCTATGAATTTTTCAATTTGTTTAACTTACATCCATCCTAACTCCTTAAATTACTAAACTTCTGTGGACTTAGCCTAGGCCTACTGTATTATTTTGCGTTGCGAGTGGAACCTGAGTGATAAGCTGCAGATGATGTCACGCCTGCCTACCTCACGCGCGCTCAATCAATCTGGGTAGGCTACCTGCCAGATCTCTTCGCAAGTTCGCTATTAGTTAATTTCAAATAAAGGAACAGTAACAAAGGCTATGAAGATTAGACGACTTGAGGTAAAAGGCTGTGAGTGAAACTGTTGCCCCTTTTTTGTTGTCTGTCACGTCATTAAGGAGTTAGAATACCCATGAGGATAAATGTTGCACCAGAGACAGTGGGTGAAGCAGGTCATTGCGGATGAGAATATCCATCGAGACTATCTATCGCTTTTGCTAAACCCCTACAGCCTAGGCCTATTTATTGTCAAACCGTTCTGCCGAAGCGCAAGAGGGGAGCCGCAAAACATTTTAAATTTTGATGTTGAATTTGTCTGTCATCTGTTAAAAAGTTCCCATTTAGATGTCTAAATTACTTCCACTCTGTCTTTTGAGGCATAGCCTTCATGTTTTCATATCCGCTCACTAGTCTTTGCCTTATAATGCCATACATTTCGGCTACATTATCCGTCAAAGCCCCGTAAGGATCAAAACGATTTCAAATGAACCGTCATTTTTGCTAGCTAGCTTGACTTTGCAAATCACCAGTGCTATGAATGAGGCTAGATTTAAGAAAATATAGCCAAATAGCACGTCAGTAGCTAATGATTTTTTTAAAAAAGTGTTTCAAACATACAGTGATTTCGAGTATTTCAAAGAAATGTGGAAAGATCACTGAAGCTATTGTCAGCATGCGCCTGCCTGTGCGCTGAATTGCGCATAGGACTCATGAGATACAGAACGGCAAGTACGGTTAGACGGCCCTCACAAGCCTGTTCTCTTATGATGAGCCCTGTGTAGTCTTATGCGTCGCGGGTGATAATACAGAGGGCAATTTAAGCATTATGGTGAATGTGACAAGGTAGAGAAAGTTACTTAACAATAAAAGATCGCTAAGTAAAATCTGAAACAAAGTCCAGTATTAGATGTTTTGTCTAATCATAACCTGTTTGCCTACATTGCTGTTATAGACTAACAGATAATTTTTCCATCATTAGTTTATTGCAGTTACACTAACAGAAATGTCATGAGCCATCTCTGCTCCTGGACTCAAAAGTAAAGCAACTTTCAATCACAAGTCTGATTAGCTCAGTTAAGCAAGCTAAAGTTAGCTACATTTACTGTGGTGATCAATGAAGTTGGCTAGTTAGCAAGCTAATGAAGCTAACAAACATCATCTAAATTGTCATCAGTATCGCGATTTGGACGGTGGATGTCAACGTTCAGAATTCACATCGGACCATCTGACCATCATAACTACCTGATCAGGCATTGCCCTCAAAAATGTGTCATGGCTCCTTGTAGATGGTGCTCAGTGTAACTTGTAGCTTAGCATGCCATTGACTCCTTCACTAATTTAGGGTATTGTTTTCCCCCACATGGGGGACACGAGGAGCTGATTTTATGGGCGTGCCCGGACTTGCTCGTCTGTATCTATGAGAAATTGAATGTGGAATAGGCCAGACGGCTCTCACCCAATCCTGTTCTCTTATGATGAGCCCCGTGTAACCTTATATGTCCACATGAGTGATAAATATAAAGGTTAATAATAAACATATTCCGAACAATAATATATATGATCCTGAAAGTTAAAGTGTTGATGATGATGGAAGTATAGCCTAATACGGTGTCCTGACACAAGTAAGCTGTATCATAAACAAGAATTTACAGTAATTTAGGGGTGCTGTGAATGCTGAAAATGTTGATGGGGTGCCTTGAGCTCAAAAAGTTTGAGAACCACTGGACTAAAGCAAAAATAGATATTTCAGATTTTAGTTGCATTTTTGTCATGAAGTGTCCCCGAATTTGTACAGTAAGTTGCATAAGGAAAGAGAGAGGGGTGGGGGGGGATCCTATCCAGGCTCCTGTAATTTAGGGTATCTACTTCTACTGTATGTACTGTAACCAGAAAGAATCATTGTGGGTTTTCAAACATAGCATAGCCTAATATTGACAAACTAGAAAAGCACTGAGAGAGCGCAGACCTCCGCCAAGGCAATGTGGACAAAGACACAACATAAATTCCAGACTGTGTTCTGGATCACTGATTGTACCAAAATTGTCGGAATATGTAGGATGCCACCGCCCCCAAAGAAAAAAAAAAGTGCGCTGCTAGATGTTGTGGAGGTAGTAAAAATATTGTAAAAGGTAGGAAAAAAGGTAGTAAATGGTAGTAAATTCAGCACCAGGATTCCTGTATATACCCTGATCATGGACTTTGCCTGGGGCCCCAACAAATATGTCCCTAAATCGACCTGCCTCATCAACTATTCCCTGGAGGACAATGGAATAGTATCCCTTCCTGTTGAGATAGTCCCCCCCTCTAGTGTGAGGTCGTTGGATCTTGATGTGGCATCCATCTATTGATCCAATGATGCCATCAATGCCACACCTTGCATTGAAGGCAGCACAAGAGGCTGCCTTCTCACACACACTGTGCCAGGTGATGTAAGATGGCACCATGGTACAAAAAGTTGCTGCTACTTGCACAAGGCATCTGTGGGCTGATGACTGGGATACATTGAATTTGTCTGATATCTCCCGAAAACTGTTTTGGTTGGCCAAGTACCATAGAAACAAGGCCAGCTTCTGCTTCAGGGGAATCTCAGGGCCTCCTGTCTGGTTTTCATGTAATCCTTGCTGAGTCAACATGTCAAAAAGGTAGTCAAACTGAGAGTGGGTGACTCTGAGGTGCCTGTAGAAGGTTTTTTCGTCCATTTCGAAAAGAAGTTCCCACTCAGTGCCAGTCTTTAGAATTTTTTCAGTCCTCAGACACTGAGACAGTATTGCATTCCTGAAATAGTATGGAGATATATGTTTCAAATGAGTATAGATTGTTTAATAGACTAACACTGACTGTCGAAAAAGGAAAATAGGACAATTCTAAGATCTCTGATGTGTGTATAATACTTGGGTCATTCCGTGTGAAATCAACCAGTGACGGACCGGTCACTCTCTCTGAAAAATCTGAAAAAAATTGCAGTTGTTTGTATGCTCAACCTATGCTTGAATCTGAAATAGTAAGTCTGTATCACTAATGGTTGCAAAAGTACAGCCATTTGAAATTTCAAGTAATTTTAAGCATTTTGGTGAACAAGCCTTTTGTTCAACTTCCAACATTGCTGGCTCTTTCAGTATTTCACACACAATAGTGAAACCATGTGAATAGAAACACATTTTCCTGTAGAATTCAAAAATCAGCTCAGATCAGATGTATCTGGTTTTATTTTCCCCTCCAAAGCTTTGAAAATGGCTATAAATTCTATATGTGTTTGGACACCTCCACCTTTCAGGGCTTCTTGTACAAAAATAAGTGAGACAAATTTATCGGAGTATTTTTCCTAGTCACATATGGATTTTGCAGTTCTGTTTGTGCCTTAACTTTTGTTGATATTGTTATCATACTGTCAGAGCATTTTTTAAAAATAGGTATGATTTTTACAAAGGCCATATTCATCCCCTCATTTCACCACGTGGACAGTTAGCAAGATTTTTTAAAATTTTACTATGAGTCATTCAGTATCTGAGGAACACCTATCCAAAATTTGGTGTTGTTGCCGAGTCTCGTTATTTAGATATGATGTTTTGAAAATATTGTCAGTAAATCCACTAAATCCCATACTGAATGAGTCATGGTAAATTTTTAAAAATCTTGCAAACTGTCCACATGGTAAAATAAGAGGATGAAAACAGCCTTTTCCAAAATTGGAACCATCTTTGAAGAATTGCTCTGACAGTATGATAACATTATCAACAAAAGTTAATGCATAAACAGGACCACAATATCCATATTTGAGTGGGAAAAAAACTCGGATAAATTTGTCTCACTTCCTTTTTGAACAAGAAGCCCTGAAAGGTGGTGGTGTGAAATCACACATAGAATTTACAGCCATATTCAGAGCTCTGGAGAGGGAAACTACACAAGATACATCTGATCTGAGTAGATTTTTGAACTCTATAGGAAAATGTGTTTCTATGCACATGGTTTCATCATTGTGTGAAATACTAAAAGAGCCAGTTATGTTGGAAGTTGGACAAAAGGCTTGTTCACCAAAATGCTTAAAATCACTTGAAATTTCGAATGGCTGTACTTTTACAACCATTAGTGATACAGACTTACTATTTCAGATTCAAGCATAGGTTGAGCATACAAACAACTGTAATTTTTTTCAGATTTTTCAGAGAGGGTGACCGGTCCGTCACTGGTTGATTTCACACGGAATGACCCACTTCTTTAATAGGCTACCTCTGTTGTTCTATAATACTACTACCATATTTGAACAATACTTCAATACATTTTTCTCCTAGTGTTCCTGTTGTACAGCCATAACTCTATAGTGAAATGTCCCAAAATACTATAAGATTATACTATTCTATCATATTTGTGGTATTTCTATCATATTTCTTGTAAAATGCCCCAAAATAGGCCTACTACAAGATTGTAATAGTTCTACAGTACTTTTTCCTTATGCTGAAATCAGTGCGCACAGTTAACAGTCTAGGCAACCTGTTTCTTTAACTAGGCCTAATAATGTTTTTGAACCATGATTTAACCATGACGGCAAGTACGGTTAACGCCCCCAAAATGCGAGGGTGGAGTCAGCGTGGGGGATAACAGAGGCCAATTTAACATTATGGTGAATGGACAAGGTAGAGAAAGTTGCTTAACAATAAAAGATCGCTTAGTAAAATTGAACAAAGTCCATATTAGATGCTTTGTCTAATCATGAGTCATGACCTGTTTGCCTGCTTGTGTTTTGACTAAAATAATTTCCCCATCATTTGTTTATTGCAGTTACACTAACAGAAATGTCATGAGCTGTCTCTGCTCCTGTCAAAAGTAAAGCAACTTTCAATCACAAGTCTGATTAGCTCAGTTAAGCAAGCTAAAGTTAGCTACATTTACTGTGGTGGTCAATGAAGTTGGCTAGTTAGCAAGCTAATGAAGCTAACAAACATCATCTAAATTGTCATCAGTATCGCGTTTGGAGGGGTGTCAAGTTCAGAATTCACATCGAACCATCTGACCATCATTACTACCTTCAGGCATTGCCCTCAAAAATGTGTCAGGCTCCTTGTAGATGGTGCTCAGTGTAACTTCTAGCTTAGCATGCCATTGACTTCCACACTGTGTGCGCCTGCTCTTTCCCCCAGATGGGACTATTTTTCTCTATTTCCCCCACAGCGGAGCTATATTTGTGGGCGTGGTCAGACTTGCCGTCTGTATCTATAGGGGAGAATTAGCACTCCGGTGGTATTGCGCCTAGATGGCGCGCGCGAGTCAGTGAAGAATGAATTGGGTTCTATGCAGCTGCACCCTCAAATGCTGCATTTCTTTAGATACAATTTTTTCTTGAATAAATGCATTCATGCATGCGGTTCAGAGTAATTTGATTTAATTCTCAGTCCACACATAATATTTTTAGCATTTTTTGTTCATTTGTAAAATCCCTTCCAAAGTGTCTGTCACGTGACACAGCAAGTCTTTCCCTATGGCCATTCACCAGAATAGAGTAGCAGAATGCTAGTGAGTCAGGGGAAAAAACAGCTCAAAGATGAAAAACGTAATGGTCATATGTATTAAATATATTTCATTTTGATTGAAATCCATGTCAAAGTTGCTTAAAATAAAATGCAATCTGTGATATGTTGTCCCTAAATATGTGAAAATTATACATTTAGCCCTGTACCTCATAGGTGCCCATTGATTTTCCACTCAGTTTCCACTGACTCGCGATCGCCCCTGGCGGATTTGCAATTGGAATTGCAGGTTGAATGGCGTTAATAGGAGTGCCATGGCTCGCCGTAAACGGGCTCTGGCGGCACACACCTGATGTGCACAGGGAGCTCGTTAGCATGAGCTGAAAGTGTAGCATTAACCAATCAGCATATATCAAATGGAGTCGGATATGATGTCATTTCTGGAAAATGGCGACGAGGAAGTGCAATGCTAATTGGCAAAGCTAATCAGCCAAATCCTGACCCCTGGTTGATGCAGCATTTCCTCTTATGACAACTGTACTTATATTAGAGTCCTTGCGTGTTTACGTGCAATTTGAATTTTTTCTTTTAGCCTACCTGTTGGAATGCAAAATAAGTTCTGTAATAGGACATTTAGAGATGAATAATTAACTTTAAAAACAAAGTTATGGTATTAAAATATTCTATTCTGGTAATTTAAAATTGTTAATTTTGTAAATAAATACTTTGTAGCTATTGTAGCTATTGTTGAAAATAGTGACGCGAAAAGTTTGCGGCCCAGCTCAAGTTCTTGGATTCTAAATGTGGCCCCCTTGGAAAACTAATTGAATAGCAAGAGATATGTTGGAAATGAGGGATATTTCAATGGTCCTCTACCATATGACAAAACATCTAAACATTTTGACTTGTACTGCTCACACAATACCAGGGCGATTCTACCGAATTCATGTAAATTGCTGTCCCAGGCATCTAAAACTTATTTTAAAAGACTTTTGGTATAAAAACCATACTGTATGTCATTAATTAGATCTTATCATGATCTAATTCACTTAAAAAGCAATAATTAACAGTTTTTCCTCAATTGGTTTGGCTCATTTCTTGAAACTGAGATTACATTCTCTAAAAAACATGGACATCTCCAAACTATCCTTCAGTTGTTCAAAACAGAGTTGTATTTCTAATTGCTTTCATCCAATTTTAATTGCATTAGTATACATGTCTCTATTTTCTTAGTGCATTTTGGAAATGATTAAGTTTAAGTAGTCTACAGTTAGCACAGTTTACCTACATTTAGCACATATTCCAGTTGATTAGATCTTGTTGATCTCAACTGATTAGTAAATTTTCAGTCTAATGGCTTTTCTCTCCAAAATGTGTCAGCATGATTTCATTGTATAAGTCATCAAATGCATAATGGTTTGTTCAATTGTCAAAATTAGTCTAGAGTAGAATACCTTGAATACTATACGAATCTCTTGACATAATGTACCCTAAATATAATTTCCTTATTTATTTTGTTCATAAGTTTATTTCGCAAGATTGTGCAATTTCTTCAAACAGTGTCGATGAAGGACAGGCTAAGAGACATGTTGGAAATGAGTGTTATTTCAATGGTCCTCTGCCACATGAGAAAACATCTGAACATTTTCACTTGTACTTGCTCACACAATGCAAAAGAGATAATGCATTTTGCTGGCACTGACTATTTGAATGACAAAAAGAAACTACATTTTGGCACATGGGTGAACTGTTTTTGGAGATATGAGCTTTTGCTGGTGATCCATGGTGTTTTGCTGAACCATCCAATTTAGTTTAGCAAAAAGCACTAAGAGTGTGGAGAACGTACAGTCTGTTTCGAGAAATGTGCTTGGCAGTTGAAAATCTTTGCAGTTTGGGTGCCTCTGACTCTTTACATGACAATGAAATTAAGTCAGAAGCATGGGTGAACAGTTTTGGGAGAGATATGTGATTTTGCAGGTCAGCTATGGTGTTGTGCAGAACTGTAAGAGTGTTATGCCAAACGATCTTAGAGTTTTGAGAATGTAATTTCTGTTTCAAGAAATGAGCCAAACCAATTGAGAAAAACTGTAAATAACTGTTGCTTTAATATACCTAAATTGATCATATAGAGTGCTTTCAGTGGAGAGGTGGTTGTCCCGAAGCCTAACTCTTAAATTTCAATTAATGAGAATAACGGCAAAATATTTTTTTAGATTTATGTCATATTTTTTTCTGTAAAGGACAATGTTTGAAAGATCCAATAATTGTTGATTGAAGTTGTAGATTTAAAAAGTTTATTTAAAAAAACATGTCCTGGATTTTCACGTCACAACCGAAACACAAAATGTTTTTGTTTATAGATTGAGAGTAGTTGTAGTCACATTTAATATTTTTGCATCGAAAGTACTGGTTAGATGTTCTCTTTCTCCTGATAGAGTGTTTGACATACAAGCTTTGATACTGAGGTAAATGTGATCAGATGTGATCAGGTATTACCAGAGCAGACCGTACTATGGATCATATTCTAATTAATTCGTCCAACTCTATACATTACAATGTATCAGTTCTATCATAACAAGAACTAACATGCAGGTGATTAGTTCAGTGGTTATGAATCCTAATCCAAGCCATATTTGCGTTAGTAATGCGGCAGAGGCTATGCGGGTCAGAATTATTCACAATGTATCTGTCAGCAGAGGTGGAAAAAGTACAGAAAAATTGTAACTAAGTAAAAGTATCTTTGCTTTGCTTAAATTCTACTCAAGTAAAAGTAAAAGTAACCAACAAAAAATCTACTCAAGTAAAAGTAAAAATTACTTCATTTAAAATTTACTTAAAGTACAAGTTACTTAGTTACTTTAAATTATTTGATATATATCAAAAATTCATAATCAAAAGCAATGCTAGGGTGTTGCTTGGTTGCTTTAGCAACCCCAAGAAATCATAAACCACCTGCTCAGTAACCACAATTAAACTCGTTGTTATGAATGAATGAATAAATGAATGAATGTTTGGTCAATGACATTACAGTAACCAAAGGTTAGTGGCTGTGTAAAGCCCCCTTCTCACATGTCTAAAAAACAAATGTGTACGTACATTGTTATTTACAAGTAATACAACAGCTATTGTAGATGGCATGACTGAGAGAGCGCTTACATTGGCCTACATGCCAATCACAATTCATAAGGTTTTCCGTTTTGTTGATAAGAAATATATTCAATCCTAGGAGTTGTAGGTTAGCTATCAAACCTTAATCTCATTCTGACCAGCCTATACCGATCCAGATAACAGTGACAGTAATCAGTCCAGCCAGTTCACATCTTATGGCGTGATTTGTTAATTTTGGCATCTTGAGAGTGCTAGAATAAGGTAGCCGACTAGCTTTTACATATTGATGGTATTCGGGGCTACCCTAACCCTGGCTAGACCTGGACTGAAGCAATGGTTATACTGGCTGAAAAACATTCCTTGGCCAAGGATTTCCTTTGCTTTTGAATGAATCACTTCCATAGGTTGCTTGGCTATTTACAAGAAGCAGGGTCAGCTTTAAGCTACAGTAAATAGTCTGTATTAACTTTCGGTTCAAGCCAAATGTTTTTTTCCTCGCATTGATTTTTTTTACTCAGTAATCAGGGAGGTTTCAAAAAGTAGTGAAGTACAAAGTACAATACTTGCCTCAAAATATACTCAAGTAAAAGTAAAATTACCTATTTAAAAAAATACTTTCAAAATGACGAATTACTCAAAAGCTACTTAATTACAGTAATTTGAGTTAATGTAATTAGTTACTTTCCACCTCTGTCTGTCAGAACAAGTTACGTATCCAGTTACTTATATTCACATGATCAATTATCTTGCAAGCATGGACACAATACATGTAGGCCTACACTTTCTTAGGTTCATCATGTGATTCACACACTATTAGTTGCCCCTCGAGATGTCTATTAGGCAAGGAATATTACCAGTTGGGGCACCCATGGTCGTACTCATACACATAACAATGACGGTCTCATGTTTCCCATTAGATGTTAGCAGAGAAGAGCACATTCCAATACTAAGAGCAGAGAGGGAAGTCAGAGACTACCAGACTAACTATAAGTTTTGGTAGAATAAGCTTGATATTAATTAGATATAATGGATCAAATATATTTTTTATTGTTATTGCTCCTAATTTTTCCGACATATCAAAAAATTTAACTCACACATTTAAGTCACATTAATCTTGATGGATATGGTTCCACTTTCATGGCATAATTATGTTCAATTTCAGATAGAAAATGGATGGGTTATCAAGTCAAACTACAATGTCCAACAACAGCAGTGGGTTAATGTTTGGGGAATTCGTGAGATAGGTGTGAGTTGCCCCATTTGATAAGAACAAAGCTAGCTATTTAGCATCAGGGTATTTCCAGGGCAAAATAAGGATCCAACATACCCTACCATCCAAATTCTTACTGGAGGAAATGAGTTAAAAGTGATTAATCACAGCAAAATTGTTTGATTAAGCAGATGATTTTTAAAATAGTTTGTTTGACAGCACTAAATATAATATGTATTGCTAAGTAAAACTACACCAAATGCATGAGATGATTTGTCTGTTGACCTATTTGCTTGCTTGGTTTAGATTGATAGCAATTTTCCATGATTTGTTAATTCCATCCAGTATCACTGTCATGAAAACAGGGGCAATATCAATGAGTTTGTGCTGAAAATGACTTGAGGGAGGATGTGCTATTTGCCAATACAATAATATAATGCCAATGCAAGCTTCACTATTATTTCAAACAATTAAGCATGGGCTATTTGGCCATAACAGTATTATTTCATGAGCTAATAAATCCTAAAAACGTATATTTCTATGTACGATTGTAGCTATTCCTGCAAATTTTATAACCAGCAAGTGGCGCACTTAGTTGAGGCTGTCACCTTGTGACAAGTACGAGTGACCTGTTTTGTCAGTCCAAGTACGAGTCCAGCCGGGAGTGCTATAATGACGGCTTAACATCAAATTAAGAATCGTAATATAATTATTTATTTGCATTAAAGTTCTAATTTGAAATTTCTGCGAGTCAAGAAGACCGCTGTTGACATAGGCATTTTCGATAATTCTTTCACACTATAGGTGGGAGTAATGCATCAAATGGTGTGACGTCAGCAGTATTTCTCCCCAAATAACCGAAGAAGACATGGCCATAGCTTAGCTTTAGCTAAGACCTAATAGTGTCAGTGTCAACTAACAAGATTTTCGATGGAGGTACTGTGCATAGTCTGGACTATGCTTTTGGGAACTAGGCTTTGACTAACTATGTTATCACCATGATTAGTTATGTTGTCAACAAAGGAAGTTCGTTAGTCTGGCCAATGGCGTTGGAGAACACAAAGATATTCTGAACTAACTAAGTAGCTTACTAAGTTAGCTACTGTGCTGTTGGGAAACGGACCCCAGTCTGCTTAGCTTAGTTTAGTTTAGCAGACAAAGTTAGTTATCACTTATACTGATTATAGCAGATAGTGAGTTAGCAAGCTAACAAAGCTTACGGTTATAAACCATTTTTTTTATTATTATTATCAGTACAGTACAGAACAGTACAAACCATAAAGAGCAAAAAACATTGGCCTCAGAAATGAGTCAAGCCCTGTATTTTCAATATAAAACATTCATGTCACAAGGTAATGTCATGTCACAAATCCTGTAAATTTTGATTGTCATGAATTCTGTAATAACTTTATACTTGGTATGAGGAGACAATATTATTTTCACTTTACTACAATCTACAATCATCTACTATAATCCTCAGGAAAGGTAAGAACAAAATAAAAAAATCATATGAAAACACTACATATATACAAACAATCTTGATCTGATTTGGCAAAAGGAAAGAAATAATGTAAAAAAAAAAAATCCTCAACACATATCCTGATACAATAATAATAACTATTTCCCATTCCAGCTACACAGTAAGCACATAAACCTCCCTCGTCAAAGCCAATAGAATATTAATTATACTTAATAGTCATCAGTGTGAGAAAATGTTATGAAATAGTGCAAAAAAGGTCAGGAAAAAATTATCAGGTAGCTGAAACTGCTTCAAATCCAACAGCCTCAGATGAAATTACATCAGAAAAAACTCTTTCAGCTTCAGACACTGTCCGGAAAAAATTGCTAGGGTTCCCCAGTTTAGGGACCGACTTGCTTATGTCTTTTTAAAACTTTAAAATGCAGTAATGACATTTCTGTTAGAGGTATAGTATACCACTGGCTTTTGCATTCACAATCAATTTGTTTGATGATCTGATGAGAAAAGTAGACATAAAAGCATGTTTATATATCTATACATTTCTGCACAATGTCTTTTACTCTTGCCCACAGGCTCTGATTCCTAGTTGCATTCCGGCTCTGACTCCCAGTTGCAGTCCGGCTCTGATTCCCAGTTGCAGTCCGGCTCTGATTCCCAGTTGCACTCTGGCTCCGATTCCCAGTTGCACTCTGGCTCCGATTCCCAGTTGCAGTCCGGCTCAGATTCCCAGTTGCAGTCCGGCTCTGATTCCTAATTGTACTCTGGCTCCGATTCCCAGTTGCAGTCCGGCTCTGATTCCCAGTTGCACTCTGGCTCCGATTCCCAGTTGCACTCTGGCTCCGATTCCCAGTTGCAGTCCGGCTCCGATTCCCAGTTGCATTCCGGCTCCGATTCCCAGTTGCACTCTGGCTCCGATTCCTAGTTGTACTCCGGTTCTGATTCACAGTTGCTGTCTGCCTCTCTCTATGTCTTTGCCTCAGGTCCTCTTCTCTCTGCTGCTGGTTTTCTTCTGCACGCTGGTGCTGTTGCACCAAATCTTCACTCCTTTCAAAAAACAAAACAAAATTATAAAACACACACACAGAACCACAAACATGGTTTTACAAGTGGGTAGGTTTAGTTACTGTCCATTTCTTTTCTTTTTAAAAAAAGAAAAAAAAGAAAAAGAAAAGCGTCAATTATTGTCTCTCTCGTCACTGGGCAGTCAATGTACGTTTTCCAGTTGCAGTTTCTCCAGTTCTCTTCTAACATTTTGTCTGTCTGTCTGTCTGTTTTTCGTATTTCCAGGAGAATACCACACAACTTCAGCTCTGGAAATACACTGTACACATATTCATTCACCATTTAATTGCCCAAATCTACTAGAGAATTAATAAATATACATTTGTTTATACTTATTCAGCAGCAATTGTTGTTAATGTATCTAAATGCTTAGTTAGCATTAGCGAGATGTAGAGTAGTTCACTACTCAGTAATGCTGTTCTCACGTTAGTTGAGATGAAAGATGGTGACTGAAGCTACAAACTAGATAGAGACAAGCTGTACATATAACCTTATATCTAAACTAAATGTGCACTATCAAAGTTCTCTATGCCTCGTTTTAAATGTAAGCACCCACGGGAATCTACGGAATAAAGTTTGGAGTAATTTTGAGCTTTGTCAATGGTGGAAATTATGGAGGTAAGCTTCAGTATTGAACTCAGACTATGCAATGCTGATTCACTCCAACTTTAAGCCTGTTTGTAGCCAAGCGGTTAACTAGCCATATTCCCGAGAGGAGGGGTCGGGTGCAGGTTAATTATGTGCGACAAGTCTGTGCTCTGATCATAATTTAACACAGTGGTTCTTAACTGGAACAGTCTTGGGACCCACCATTTTCCACTGTCATTAGGTTGCGACCCAATTTGTTTTTTAGCGTTCATGTCAATTCAATGCAATTCTCAAAATATAACCATAATAGACCTGCCTAATAACATTATTATTTTTCAAATGTATTATTATTATTATTATTAATAGTAGTAGTTGTAGTAGTAATAATGCTATTATTATTATTGTTATTATTACTATTACTACTTTTATACCTACTTATACCTACTAATTAATTTTTAATTCATTTAATCAGGACGTAAACATTCTCCTATATTTAACAAAGAGGGGTGTATAAACTATTTCTTGACATTAAAAACGTCATTAAGCTTTCAAGATCTGGGAATAGCAGTAGGCTATATTAGGCCATATTCTCACGTATGCCTAGTAATGCTTGTACAATGAGCACCTTTAATGGGAGAGTGGGGGATGTTTTTTACTAATTACAAGGGCTTTGAAATCTGGTAACGTTAGGATGGTAGACAGAGCAACTCGTAGATCATGTTCAGTGTCCAACCTGTTTCTCTGTTTTGATTTGAGTTTCAAGAGTGGAGAAGCCACTTTCACAAAGATAGGTGGTGCTGAAAGGCAATAAGATTTGAATTGCCCGTCTTAATAACGCAGAATACTCAGCTGTGACATTGCACCAGAACTGACACAGAGTGAATTTGCCGAATGCTGCTTTCATTGACTCGATAGTCCGATCAGCTGGATCTCATCCGCAGCGCTTTCATCAACGGTTTCAAAGGGATTGCGCACCCATTCTTCCTCTCTCTCGGTGCGCTCTAGGAAGTAGTCATGAAACGGCGTTTACAGTTTTTTTGAGATGTGCAGAGATGGTGCTCTTCAAAGCATTTTTGTCCGCGAAAATAAGAGTTGTAAATTGTAGCAGGATAAAGTTGGACGTGTTTTTTTTTTTTTTTTTTGCGAATCAATGAATAAGCATTTTTTTACACCTCGGCTCCGCGACCCATCAATGACCCCTCCGCGACCCACTTTTGGGTCGGGACCCACCAGTTAAGAAACACTGATCTAACATATTTTAAGACAGAATCACACCGGCTTTTTCCTTTAATTTTGCTTTCCGTCACATGTTCCAACTTTTTATGATGTTGCAATATACTTTGGGTCCTTACTACACCAAACATCTCCTTTAACATTTGCAAGGGTTGGTTTATGTTAAACTAGATTAAAAATCCAAGGCACTCTTCCAAAAAAGTTAAATAGCTTAATTTAAATGGCTAAATCATTTTTGATTAATTTAAAAAGTTTCGGCCATAAGGCCTTCATCAGGGCAGTCCTTGGTTGGTTTATGTTGTAGGCCGGAGGGTTTCTCCTCATTAGAAGGGGGGAAATTTTCACACGCCACCTGTCCCCCAGGCTGCAATTTTACATTCTGACATCTTGGTGAAGGCTGTGATGTAAGTATTGTTTTTATGATTCATTTAATGTGAAACAAATAACCTTAAGCTATTTTCTTAAAGGTGCCATGCCACACCACTACAGTGTATTTAAATTGTTCTTTGAGGTCTACAAATAGGGTATGCGACTTCACTTGGACTGAGAACGGTCCAAGGAGACCGTAATGAGTTCGTTTGCAGCCTGTAGGAATAGCCTCCGAAAATTTCACGCGGTTCTTCGTTTTTTTTTCCACTGTGACAATGGGCTGTGCTCTGATTCGCTGCTGAAGCTCAACGTTGTAAAGCACATGGCCGAATATTTACATTACTTTTACTTGCGAATTGCGAGGTACGAAAAAAAAAAACTTGGAATATTATCATGAAACCGAGAAAGAGGATATCTGCACCAAACCTAGCTTGCAGATTGTAAACGGCCACTTTGCAAAGGTAAGATTACTACATAGTCAGGATGTCACAGTAGCCAAAGCTAAACTCACTAACGTCTTGATATTCAGTTAAAAAAAAAATAGTTGCATGTTACCATTTCATGGATGTGACAGAGCGGACTCCGTCCACTCCGTCTGTCACATGAATCTGGCGTATTCCCGCCAGTAATGAACAATGGGCCAAAATGAATGAACTTTATACAACTCACTGGACACTTTTAAATATTTCATATGATCTGATAAAAAGATGTAGGTTGCATTATTGCCTTTAACATCTGTCCGGTATGCTTGATGGTGATTGTTTTGTTAGTTATTTAAGGACGTGGAGCGCGTCCGAGATTTGTGCTTTGATTTATGTTATGTTTGCCGACATATCGGAACAGTGGGTTTTCTAGTGCGCACGTTTACCATCTTAAATGAGAACGAGAACTGTATCTGAATGTTGTGTTGTTTGTGTAATGTTTGTTTAGTTTACCTGGTTGGTTGATCTTCTGGGTATAGGGATCAAACCTGAACGCTAATGATGTGGCCTTTGAAGCGAGGCTACGAACGAGATTCCGAGCAAAAAGGGGGCGTTCCTCATGGAACCTCGTTCGAGATCTGTCTCCTTTCCTTAAAAAGCACGTGACCAACCAAATGTGAGACCTCACATTCTGTGTACACGTCAGTGGCTCATTTCGAGTGTTGCTCCCGCTGAAAAGGCGTCAGATCCTCGCCTGCGTATTGAGTTGACGTTTGGTGTTTGTGAGAGGCAGGTTGTGCGTGCGTTGACTTGTGATGCTGGTTGTTACAGCAAATGTTGCAAACGTAGCAAATAAATGAGAGATACTTAGACAACATTTCATACTAATGATCGCACATTTTGTATGTAATGTCAGATTGATTGGTGGACCGTATTTATGACAACTAAAGCCTACGGGAATATCTGAATAGAATGTTTGAGACATAAACAGCAGAGCTGAGAATTCAATCAAAATATTTCTAGAGATGGTGTTATCAGTATTTTCAGCCCATTATTTAATTCATTAAACATGGTATACACAAAATAAATATGTTGAAAAGGGAAAGTAAAATGTATTTTTTTTGCCGGAGGAGTTCTATCCAAATCTTATGCTCGTATTCGAGCTTCTATTGAGCACTCTGAAGTGCAATTTACCGTGCTGTTCGCGGCATCGGTTTCTGTAGGCTTCAGAGTTTATTTAGTGTTCCCATTTGTGGTCTTAGAGCACCATCCTGTGGCCAAGCTGTGTAACAGCAGTGTTTTTTTTTTTTTTTTTTTTTTTTTACATTAGTCTCAATAGCAGAGCATTACAGAAGGTTCTCAGTGTTATTTGCTTTGAACAGCAATTTATCACTATTGTTAATGCTGTATGTGCAAGTAAGCTAAGTTATTTACTAATTATGTACATACAGATGTATGTATTTGATTAATTCATAGGTTTACAGTGTTTATTATGAACAGATTATTTCGCAACACAGTATTAAACATTCTTTATTTATTATTTACAGAAAACCACATGTATCCACACACATACACAAATGTAGGCCTACACGCTCTCTGATTAATTACCCTGATATTATTATTATTATTATTATTATTATTATTATTATTATTATTATTGTAGTAGCCTAGTAGTAGTGCAAATTATATTAGTATACTGGTCTGTTGGTCTGTTAAAGTTTGTTCCTAGTTTCATAAGAAGTCTTGCGTTCATTTAATTTGATTGATAAGCATTAAAATAATATTATTTCCAGATACACACATGCACACACTCTCACACTTTTATAATCATTCATTGGTTTAGGCTTCAACTGGTTTAAGTATGCATTTATTTATACAGAACATCTAAAAACAACTGCAGTCAAGCCAAAGTGCTGAACAAGAAAAGGTTAGCGAAGTGTGACCACATTTACACAAACCAGAGCCTACATCTACGAGGCTAATTTAGGCTGTTATATTTCCCTTTGGACAGCAGGTGACACTAGAGAGAAAGATCTCATGAGCTCTCGGGTAATGAGCCTTTTGGTGAGCCTTTGCGCTGGAAAGTCTCATTAACTCATGAAGCCTTGCTTTGCCATCTTTACTGAACGCAGGTAGAAGGAACCCTTTTCTAGCTAAGGGGCGCGCCTCAGGATTGGATGCGCTCATTGAGAAGGGGGACTTGATGTTTGGACTTGATTTTGATTATGTTGATTCTGCTTATGTTTAACGATAAATTCCGTAATTACATGAAAGTTGGATAGTAATGTGTTACGTGAATGTTATGCATAGTTCAAATGTTATCTTGCCTAGTTAATTGATTTAGGATTTCATTTGGTAGTGCCTAGTTATTGAAAAGGCCGACGTGGATTTGCGTCATGGCTGAGCGGAGCCTAGAGTACAGACGTCTCTGATGTGAGAGGACGTTGCTGTGTGTTAAGGACACAGAAGGCCTAGATGTGTGGGCTTTATCCTATTTGTTTATTTTCCGATTTTGCTCAGTGTTTTGTTTGCTTATTTGTTTTGTTCGTCTTTATATGTCACTTGACCTGCCGGTAGCCTACTTGTAAAATAAAAAACGTTAAAAAGAACTTGGAATTTCCACGCCTGTGCCTTCGCCTCCAACCGCCCGACACACTCCTTTACAATGGACATATGGCGTATTTCAAGGGGCGGGCTCTAATCAAATTCAGGAGAGAATGGATTGGGCGATAATTCTCCTTCATCAGCCAATGGCTGTAACGTGGTCTATACTACATAGCACTGACCATGGATTCAAATTGACCTAATTTCTCCGCATATTTCTTTTAATGGGCTATTGCCGGTAGCGAAGACAGTATTACATTTTCACATGCACCGTGTAACTCGAGGACATATAGACCTATTATATATCAAAAGCAACAGGGAGCCTAAAAACAGCTTTGTGTGGCGGGGGACCTTTAATTCTTGTAGGATCACATCAAGATTAGCTTTACGATCTCCGTCCGGGCTAGACGAGCTAGCTTTTCCACTTTGCATTGCAGTTTGCCTCAGGTCTTTTGTTTCTTTGTCTTATTACTCCAAGCTGACATCATTGCCCCTCTTAGGCTACTCAATATTTCCCACTTGTATGTGTAATTTGATGATTAGGTGGCATAAAAAGAGTTCAATTGCTCAGGAACTGTCCCTCTATGCTGCTATCGTGTTAGTGTCTCATCCGAGAGTCCCTATAGGCTATTTTCAAGATCACACTTTTAAGCTCTACTCTCAGTCAATATAAGGACCATCTACTGTACACGTTGAACTTTTCAGCAAAATATGAAAGGTGTCAGGTACATGGTTGGCTGAGTTGGCATGAATGACCAAAGTGATAAATTACCCAAGCCTATGTCCATGTGACGCTAATATGGTGCGATGGTAGTTCCGTTCCATGGAGACAACAATGCTAGGAGAATTCGCACGAGAATGCCCACTGGAAATAAAACAAATGCATTGTGAGATATCACACACGCACACACCATCTCCTCCCTCCACCACCACTCACACACAAAAAACATACGGTTTCCCTCTCTCTCATGTGCACGTCTTTCATAAAATAACAGTTAGGTAAAGAATGGTAAATTACCCAAACCTATGTCCACGTGACGCTAATATGGTGCGATGGTAGTTCCGTTCCATGGAAGTAACATTGCCAGTAGGATTAGCATCCTGTCCACTGGAGATAAAACAAATACATTGTGAGATATCACACACACACACACCACCTCCACCACCACAAAAAAACAAACATATATGGTCTCTGTCTCTTTCTCTCATGTGCACATCTCTCATAAATAATTAGTCTGGTAGAGAATGGCAAATTACCTAAGCCTATGTCCATGTGATGCAAATCTGATGCGATTGTAGTTCCGTTCCATGGAGACAGCAATGCTAGGAGAATTCGCATCCTGCCCACTGGAAATAAAACAAATGCATTGTGAGATATCACACACGCACACACCATCTCCACCACTCACACAAAAAAAACAAACATACGGTTTCCCTCTCTCTCATGTGCACGTCTTTCATAACATAGCAGTTAGGTAGAGAATGGTAAATTACCCAAGCCTATGTCCATGTGATGGAAATCTAGTGATGTTGTAGTTTCGTTCCATGGAAGTAACATTGCCAGTAGAATTAGCATCCAGTCCACTGGAAATAAAACAAATACATTGTGGGATATCACACACATACCACCTCCACCCTCCACCACCACTCACACAAACACAAACAAACTTACACTTATGGTCTCTCTCTCTCTCTCATGTGCACGTCTTTCATAAAATAACAGTTAGGTAGAGAATGGTAAATTACCCAAGCCTATGTCCATGTGATGTAACTCTGGTGCGATTGTAGTTTCGTCCCATGGAAGTAACATTGCCAGTAGAATTAGCATCCAGTCCACTGGAAATAAAACAAATACGTTGTGAGATATCACACACGCACCACCACCACACACACACACACACACACACACACACACACACACACAAAAACATACACTTATGGTCTCTCTCTCTCTCTCTCTCTCTCTCTCTCTCTCTCTCTCTCTCTCTCTCTCTTGTGCACGTCTCTCATAAATTAAAGAGACACCAGGCAGGATTACTGTTTTCTATCTCTGGAGCTCCACCTACTGTCACCGAAATATTAGATAATTTGCAACTACATTGTACATTCTCAACAAACGGTGTAAATTTATTTGTACACCAAAGAGTACGACCCAGAGATGATCATTTTTGTGCGTTACATTGTCTGACAAGCAGGTAATGCGATTTCAGTTATATCTATTTTCAGTTTCTATTTCGTGGACACGGCACCAGCCATTCTGCAAGAGGGATTACTGCGGGAAAAATGCTAGACAATGACGATAGAGCCATCAGTCACCCCGTAATCAACTATTTAATTATCAAAGTGACTTTGAGGCTGGTAAATTAACAGTAAAACCATTGCCTGATGTCACTTTAATAATTAGGTAGAGAATGGTAAATTACCCAAGCCTACGTCCATGTGATGGAAATCTAGTGATGTTGTAGTTTCGTTCCATGGAAGTAACATTGCCAGTAGAATTAGCATCCAGTCCACTGGAAATAAAACAAATACATTGTGGGATATCACACACGTACCACCTCCACCCTCCACCACCACTCACACAAACACAAACAAACTTACACTTATGGTCTCTCTCTCTCTCTCTCTCTCTCTCTCCATGTGCACCTCTCTCATAAAATAACAGTTAGGTAGAGAATGGTAAATTACCCAAGCCTATGTCCATGTGATGGAAATCTAGTGATGTTGTAGTTTCGTTCCATGGAAGTAACATTGCCAGTAGAATTAGCATCCAGTCCACTGGAAATAAAACAAATACATTGTGATATCACACACACACACACACACACACACACACACACACACACACACACACACACACACACACACACACCTCCACCACCACTCACATTCATATATTATTATTTGGTTAAAATAGCTTAATTTAAATGGCTAAATCATTTTTGATTAATTTAACAAGTTTCGGCCATAAGGCCTTCATCAGGGCAGTCCTTGGTTGGTTTATGTTGTAGGCCGGAGGGTTACTCCTCATTAGAAAGGGGGAATTTTCACAAGTCACCCGTCCCCCAGGCTGCAATTTTACATTCTGACATCTTGGTGAAGGCTGTGATGTAAGTATTGTTTTTATGATTCATTTAATGTGAAACAAATAACCTTAAGCTATTTTCTTAATTCTTGTAGGATCACATAAAGATTAGCTGTACGTTCTCCGTCCGGGCTAGACGAGCTAGCTTTTCCACTTTGCATTGCAGTTTGCCTCAGGTCTTTTGTTTCTTTGTCTTATTACTCCAAGCTGACATCATTGCCCCTCTTAGGCTACTCAATATTTCCCACTTGTATGTGTAATTTGATGATTAGGTGGCATAAAAAGAGTTCAATTGCTCAGGAACTGTCCCTCTATGCTGCTATCGTGTTAGTGTCTCATCCGAGAGTCCCTATAGGCTATTTTCAAGATCACACTTTTAAGCTCTAATCTCAGTCAATATAAGGACCATCTACTGTACACGTTGAACTTTTCAGCAAAGTATGAAAGGTGTCAGGTACATGGTTGGCTGAGTTGGCATGAATGACCAAAGTGATAAATTACCCAAGCCTATGTCCATGTGACGCTAATATGGTGCGATGGTAGTTCCGTTCCATGGAAGTAACATTGCCAGTAGAATTAGCATCCTGTCCACTGGAGATAAAACAAATACATTGTGAGATATCACACACACACACACCACCTCCACCACCACAAAAAAACAAACATATATGGTCTCTGTCTCTTTCTCTCATGTGCACATCTCTCATAAATAATTAGTCTGGTAGAGAATGGCAAATTACCTAAGCCTATGTCCATGTGATGCAAATCTGATGCGATTGTAGTTCCGTTCCATGGAGACAACAATGCTAGGAGAATTCGCACGAGAATGCCCACTGGAAATAAAACAAATGCATTGTGAGATATCACACACGCACACACCATCTCCTCCCTCCACCACCACTCACACACAAAAAAAAACATACGGTTTCCCTCTCTCTCATGTGCACGTCTTTCATAAAATAACAGTTAGGTAGAGAATGGTAAATTACCCAAGCCTATGTCCATGTGATGGAAATCTAGTGATGTTGTAGTTTCGTTCCATGGAAGTAACATTGCCAGTAGAATTAGCATCCAGTCCACTGGAAATAAAACAAATACATTGTGGGATATCACACACGTACCACCTCCACCCTCCACCACCACTCACACAAACACAAACAAACTTACACTTATGGTCTCTCTCTCTCTCTCTCATGTGCACGTCTTTCATAAAATAACAGTTAGGTAGAGAATGGTAAATTACCCAAGCCTATGTCCATGTGATGGAAATCTAGTGATGTTGTAGTTTCGTCCCATGGAAGTAACATTGCCAGTAGAATTAGCATCCAGTCCACTGGAAATAAAACAAATACGTTGTGAGATATCACACACGCACCCACCACCACCACACACACACACACACACACACACACACACACACACACACACACACACACACACACACACACACACACAAAAACATACACTTATGGTCTCTCTCTCTCTCTCTCTCTCTCTCTCTCTCTCTCTCTCTCTCTCTCGTGCACGTCTCTCATAAATTAAAGAGACACCAGGCAGGATTACTGTTTTCTATCTCTGGAGCTCCACCTACTGTCACCAAAATATTAGATAATTTGCAACTTCATTGTACATTCTCAACAAACGCTGTAAATTTATTTGTACACCAAAGAGTACGACCCAGAGATGATCATTTTTGTGCGTTACGTTGTCTGACAAGCAGGTAATGCGATTTCAGTTACATCTATTTTCAGTTTCTATTTTGTGGACATGGCACCAGCCATTCTGCAAGAGGGATTACTGCGGGAAAAATGCTAGACAATGACGATAGAGGCATCAGTCACCCCGTAATCAACCATTTAATTATCAAAGTGACTTTGAGGCTGGTAAATTAACAGTAAAACCATTGCCTGGTGTCACTTTAACAATTAGGTAGAGAATGGTAAATTACCCAAGCCTACGTCCATGTGATGGAAATCTAGTGATGTTGTAGTTTCGTTCCATGGAAGTAACATTGCCAGTAGAATTAGCATCCTGTCCACTGGAAATAAAACAAATACATTGTGATATCACACACACACACACACACACACACACACACAAAAACATACACTTATGCTCTCTCTCTCTCTCTCCCTCTCTCTCTCTCGTGCACGTCTCTCATAAATTAAAGAGACACCAGGCAGGATTACTGTTTTCTATCTCTGGAGCTCCACCTACTGTCACCAAAATATTAGATAATTTGCAACTTCATTGTACATTCTCAACAAACGCTGTAAATTTATTTGTACACCAAAGAGTACGACCCAGAGATGATCATTTTTGTGCGTTACGTTGTCTGACAAGCAGGTAATGCGATTTCAGTTATATCTATTTTCAGTTTCTATTTTGTGGACATGGCACCAGCCATTCTGCAAGAGGGATTACTGCGGGAAAAATGCTAGACAATGACGATAGAGGCATCAGTCACCCCGTAATCAACCATTTAATTATCAAAGTGACTTTGAGGCTGGTAAATTAACAGTAAAACCATTGCCCGGTGTCACTTTAACAATTAGGTAGAGAATGGTAAATTACCCAAGCCTACGTCCATGTGATGGAAATCTAGTGATGTTGTAGTTTCGTTCCATGGAAGTAACATTGCCAGTAGAATTAGCATCCTGTCCACTGGAAATAAAACAAATACATTGTGATATCACACACACACACACACACACACACACAAAAACATACACTTATGGTCTCTCTCTCTCTCTCTCTCTCTTGTGCACGTCTCTCATAAATTAAAGAGACACCAGGCAGGATTACTGTTTTCTATCTCTGGAGCTCCACCTACTGTCACCAAAATATTAGATAATTTGCAACTTCATTGTACATTCTCAACAAACGATGTAAATTTATTTGTACATCAAAGAGTACGACCCAGAGATGATCATTTTTGTGCTTTACGTTGTCTGACAAGCAGGTAATGCGATTTCAGTTATATCTATTTTCAGTTTCTATTTCGTGGACACGGCACCAGCCATTCTGCAAGAGGGATTACTGCGGGAAAAATGCTAGACAATGACGATAGAGGCATCAGTCACCCCGTAATCAACCATTTAATTATCAAAGTGACTTTGAGGCTGGTAAATTAACAGTAAAACCATTGCCTGGTGTCATTTTAACAATTAGGTAGAGAATGGTAAATTACCCAAGCCTACGTCCATGTGATGGAAATCTAGTGATGTTGTAGTTTCGTTCCATGGAAGTAACATTGCCAGTAGAATTAGCATCCTGTCCACTGGAAATAAAACAAATACATTGTGATATCACACACACACACACACACACACACACACAAAAACATACACTTATGGTCTCTCTCTCTCTCTCTCTCTCTTGTGCACGTCTCTCATAAATTAAAGAGACACCAGGCAGGATTACTGTTTTCTATCTCTGGAGCTCCACCTACTGTCACCAAAATATTAGATAATTTGCAACTTCATTGTACATTCTCAACAAACGATGTAAATTTATTTGTACATCAAAGAGTACGACCCAGAGATGATCATTTTTGTGCTTTACGTTGTCTGACAAGCAGGTAATGCGATTTCAGTTATATCTATTTTCAGTTTCTATTTCGTGGACACGGCACCAGCCATTCTGCAAGAGGGATTACTGCGGGAAAAATGCTAGACAATGACGATAGAGGCATCAGTCACCCCGTAATCAACCATTTAATTATCAAAGTGACTTTGAGGCTGGTAAATTAACAGTAAAACCATTGCCTGGTGTCATTTTAACAATTAGGTAGAGAATGGTAAATTACCCAAGCCTACGTCCATGTGATGGAAATCTAGTGATGTTGTAGTTTCGTTCCATGGAAGTAACATTGCCAGTAGAATTAGCATCCTGTCCACTGGAAATAAAACAAATACATTGTGATATCACACACACACACACACACACACACACACAAAAACATACACTTATGGTCTCTCTCTCTCTCTCTCTCTCTCTTGTGCACGTCTCTCATAAATTAAAGAGACACCAGGCAGGATTACTGTTTTCTATCTCTGGAGCTCCACCTACTGTCACCAAAATATTAGATAATTTGCAACTTCATTGTACATTCTCAACAAACGATGTAAATTTATTTGTACACCAAAGAGTACGACCCAGAGATGATCATTTTTGTGCTTTACGTTGTCTGACAAGCAGGTAATGCGATTTCAGTTATATCTATTTTCAGTTTCTATTTCGTGGACACGGCACCAGCCATTCTGCAAGAGGGATTACTGCGGGAAAAATGCTAGACAATGACGATAGAGGCATCAGTCACCCCGTAATCAACCATTTAATTATCAAAGTGACTTTGAGGCTGGTAAATTAACAGTAAAACCATTGCCTGGTGTCATTTTAACAATTAGGTAGAGAATGGTAAATTACCCAAGCCTACGTCCATGTGATGGAAATCTAGTGATGTTGTAGTTTCGTTCCATGGAAGTAACATTGCCAGTAGAATTAGCATCCTGTCCACTGGAAATAAAACAAATACATTGTGATATCACACACACACACACACACACACACACACACACACACACTCAGCACTCAGGTCTTAAAATTTCATGCCATCAAAACATAACTGAAATGTGTTTCATATACTGTATATTCAGGGACCACAGATGTAAATTAGCTTAAGCTAAATCTGGTGTAGAATTTGTTTAATGTATTGCCCCTGTCAAATAAATGAATAAACAAATAGAAAATTTGTTGGCTGTTTGCACATAGACATTTGCAGAGAAAGAGCTTTTACCTGTCCACATTTCCTGGATTCTGTGAATCAGTGGCATTGCTGTCTAGATGAAATGTGAAATCTTCATCGCTGAAAACAATAGTCTTCCCACTAACATCACACACACACACACACACACACACACACACACACAAAGATAAATAACCAAGCTAATTTGAAATCCGAAAAAGTTGTGTTATCTCAGCTGCTGCCCTTTCTGAATGAGCCAAACATTTTAGAACCTTTTCAATCAGGCTTCAAATCCAGGGATGCAAACAGAGGTATGGTCAAAAAGGAGTGAGATTGAGTAGGGGGGAGGGGACGTTGCCTGCATGCTATAATGTCATGTTGTGTCTTGTTCCCCCAGAACAATGCTTTCTAGCCCAGCAACTCTGATGTGCCATGCATCTTCCTTGTTCCTGCTCCGCCTCACCATCTCGTTCTTGATGATTGCACTGTTGCCCGTTTATGTTCATATTGTTAATTGACTGCACTGTAATTTGCACTTTTTCTGAAAATAAGCTGCCTTACCAGTCTGTAATGTGAGTAACCTAATAAAAGAATTTAGCCTAAGGACAGTTTGTGAGCATGATTATCACATCAACGTCATATGAACGACAGGCACGGATATTGGTATGAAGAGATTTATTATACAAGGGATGAGAAAAAAATGGGGGTACATTCTCAAACAAAACATCTTAACAAATCATTTTAAAATATGTCAGGCATGTTTAGGCATCTTAGAACAGGCATGTTGTGGTCCAGTCTGCAATAATTTGTAGGATGACCCCAGCGTCTGCTGGAAAGAAAAAACATGGAAAGATCAGGCTTTCATCCTCCCAAACTAACACATCGATGGCACACACAATGCAGTGCATTTATTTACCTCATCAAATCTGAACCTGGTACAAAGAAAACCGCTTCAAAAACGCATCAGCTGCATGTTTATCACAAACAGAACAAGGCGAAGGCGAAGACGTTAACAAAGGCTACACGTTAGCTTATGCTTTCAGATAGGTTAGCCAGGTTACGATACTACTCCAATCAATAAATCAGCAAATCCAACGACACAAGCGAATTGTTTCTATACTACACGATATCACAAATGTACGGTTACAAGCTTCAAACACACACACATTATGATATCCACACGCTTGCGTTATTTGCATTAATCTACATACCGTAAGAAGCTCCAGCAATCCCAGATGTTGAAGACGCCATCGCCTGATGGTATTCCTTCTATTCGATTCAAATATCTGTAGAAAATTCCTGAATCACCCAGAACAGCGCTAAAATCACGGCAGCATGCATGTTTGTTTATTTCTGGCTGATGAAGCTGTCGCTTTTGATTACATTACCAACTGACGATGCGGACCTATGACGTACATGACTGTGAAGGGTTATCCCAATGCATAGGGGTACAGTTTCAAGCCCTACGCCTTACAGCTCCGTTTGAAGGGACGAGGGGTAGGGGTAAGGGGTAAGGGGTAGGGGTAGGGGTAGAAAAATAGAATTGAGATTGGGCCTAAGTTAAGTTTTTCCAATGATACTATT
>JAODXP020002165.1:7500-27808 GCA_027497455.2 Sardinella longiceps | reverse complement strand
TACACTTCGCTCTACATTGCTTGAAATTCGGCCATTCTCATAGCTATCGACAGCACTTAGCAATCTGAAAGGGCTGTGTGTTGATTCACTCCGGATAATTCATTTAACATCTTTCTCCTCTTCCTCCGTCTCTGTTCCTTTCAGGAAAAATTCTGCCTGCTCATCATCTCCCTCCCGGCCAGTCAGCTGCTTCGTCCAGGCCTCCAGGAAGCCCTGCTTTTCCTGTCCAATCACGTGCTCCAGATCCTCCCTCGTCAGCTCCGCCAGTGGTACCAGTACCTCAAGCTGCCCTTCAGTGTTGCCATGGCGTCCCATGCTGATCGGTGAGACACTCCCCCCCCCCCACCAGAGAGATGCCTGCTGGTGAATTGAATGAATGCTTTTATTGTCATTGCATTTGAATACAATGAGATTCATAGAGCCACTCTAGTAAAGTGCATCAACACAAATACACAATAAAAGTCCATCTCACAACTCATTCATGCAAATACACTCTCCTTCATTCACACTCACACATGCATGCATGCACGCAATATATCCAATATAACATCCACTGCAAACATTGCAAATATCCTCCATATTTGGCACATCATCAGCAGCATGTCTGATAGACACTAAAAGCATGTCATGATAATGATAAAATAATAAATAAATCTGATAAGCATAAAGTGCATAAGTGCATAAGTGCTGGGAAACAGAGTGTGCAAACTGCATCATTAAAAAAGTTTAGCTTCATTTAAACTTGAGATTGCATTCTATGAAGGTTTATGCCACAGGCATAGTCTGATCCCTGTGAAGCTAACACACATACAGTACCCACACTGACATTTGGCACATCAGTCACATGAAGTGGACAACAAATAAAATGTGCCACCCCCTAACAGTGTGGCAGCCTTCCTTGACTAGTCTATACATGTATGAAAATACTACACATATTTTTATTTTATGAAGCACTGTTCATCTGTACTTCATCTAAATAGTTAACCACAGCAAACTTAAACCACTGACTGATCAAATATTAACGACTGACTTCCTGATTCACTTCCACATAAAAGTACAGAGAACCAAAAATTAAACTAATAAACCACTGAACCATCAACAGGTTGGTACGGATACTGAATGTCCATTGTTCGTATGTTTTAGTTCAGTTCAGTTTGAGATGTTTAGACTTGAACCTGTTCAGTATGGGCAGTATTCTCCCAGGTACTTAAGTTGAAGAAAGTGCTTAGTGTAGGCTGAAACAGGAACTACCGTATCAGCACTTCTTTAGATGTACAGTAGGACCCTGGGAGAATACTGGCTTATGAAAGTAGCAGTAGCTAGACATTTTTTTTTTGTCAGTTGGTGATTCAAAATGGTACTTTTATAATACATTCAATTAGGAAGTGGTACACTTCCAAGTACTTTTGGGTAGTGTATGTGTGTGTAGGCTACAGAGTTAAGCCCACTGTGTTTCTAATGTACCTCGTGTATTCAGTACTCCTTGTTTTTGGCAAACTAATGCCTCACATGCAAAAGTTTGTCAGTAAGCCTACTGTACTGTATGTGCTTGTGGTAGGCTACATTTCCATTTTGGAATTTCACACAGGTTTTTCATGCAAGCAGAGCAGAGCAGAGCGGTGCTGTGCATTCCCATTAGTAACGGTCAAATGAGTCGGCGGCAAAAGTTGAGTATTGCTGAATATGCAAATTTAGCAGCGGTATCCAGGGCGGCAGCCAATCACATTGCATTGAAAATGTACTATGTGTAGGTGTTGTGAAAGCTGCAGGAGAATACCACCGACTATCCACCTTATTCCGTGGGTAAACATGGGCACTGCCATGAAGATTGTCATTCAACATCCGGTCTAGCAACGCATTGACTTAGCGTTGGGATATTTGGTGTTTTAACGGTATAAGTGGTCTTATTATGAAGTTGTGCTCACTACATCCATCAATAAAGTTAGAACAGTTAGTTTTCAGCAGTAAAAACGGTGTTTCTACGGCTACAATAAGGAGTTTTGTGATCGTGAGTATTTCATGAAAATTACGTTGATTTGAATGAGAGGCAGTGTCTAACGGAAGTTCCAAGACAATCGGAGGGCAAACAGGGGACAAAAAGGGGCGGGGCTGCATAAGGTGGATAAGTCAAGGGTTGGGTCAAGGATTGTTTTTTTATTATTATTATTGTTATTATTATTATTATTATTTTTTTTTTTTGAGTTAATTGAATTTAATCACCCCCAAGCAATCATTTCTCAATACCCAAAAGTCCAGCCTCTTAAAGCAAACCATAGAACAAGGGGCTAGTTTTTACTAGGCTGTTACTTGAATCTTTGTAACGTTATTACAGTGTATTGGTTTTAAAAATATTTTGAATATCTGACATTTTGAATTTCTCATTTACTGTACATTGAACCATTTCTCATAGAATCATTCTCCATAACACTTGCTCCACAGACTTTTGCCTTTGAATTCAGTAATGGGTTGCACAATAGCAAACTCTAACACCTATGTGACCAATGCTACTGATATGCCAGTATTTGTGTACTACACTGAGAATGTGATGGCAATGAAGTATGCGGTGGTGGACAGCAAAGATGAGATCTCCATGAGCTGTGCCTACAAAAACGGTGTTTTGGGAGCAGGAGGGACACTTTACAGCTCCAGACAGGCAAACACGGTTTATGAAGCCACCAAACGTGTCACCTGCGTTGTCATTCAAGCACGAGATTATGTCCAATTTACGGGAGTTGGGGAGATTTACGCCAACGTCTTTGTGAAGGCCTGTCCCTGCTGCAATGGAGACATGAAGATGATTGCTCTAAACCACCATATCCCGAGCGACAGGTCCTTTATTGTGACAAAAAACCACGGCATCAAACTCCAAAAATATGGGGCCAGTATTTGGGTGGACGAGCAGGGATACAACCACAAATGTTAGCCAAGAAACAACAAACAAACATATGCCTATATTACATAAATACATGATGTCATAATCTAAGATCCTTTACTTTTGATTCAACCTTTGATTGACCTACCTTTGATTTAGTTGTTTTTGTGTCTAATATGAACTTTGAGATCAAATAAAGAATCAGCAGCTTTGACTACAGCAGTCCCAGTGTATTCTCTGTTCCATTTGCTTCAGATATGAATGAATTCTTAGATTAATCTTCCCTGGTATGATCACATGAAATGTACAGTATTAATGTTGTTTGTTCCACCACAGGTTTACAGAAATTATTATGACCGCCGCTAGCGTAGCGTTGAATCGTTGAATTTTTGGTCAACGATTCCCGGGACACCTTAACACCGGGGCACATGAAACTTGGTGGGCATGTCGCCCCAGTAGACTTTAACAGAAAAATTTCGTTTGGTCCCCGGGGGCCACTCCATCTTTGTGCTGCCCCCCCTTGAAACCCCAAAAATGCAGTTTTTCCTAAAGAACTACCTGACCCGTGACATTGAGGATGATGAAATGTTTATGGAATGTTGGTCTCAAGAGCCCACATCAATTTAGCTTATAACCAGTCATTTGTGATTTGCACCCCCATGGCAAAAAAATGGAAATGCAATATTATACTGCTTCAATTGCCCCTATCTTTAGATCAGATGTTATGAACTGCATCAAATTGAATGTGTATGATGAACCTGACATCTTGTGGGAATGTGTCAAGTTTTGTGGAATTTCATCCATGATGGGCTATAAAATAAATGAATTTATATGTACATTTAATGACTGTACAACCATCGACCTGTAGATGGTGCTATTAAGCGAAGAGTTACTGGTCTCTCTCTATCTCTCTCTCTCTCTCTCTCTCACACACACACACACACACACACACACACACACACACACACAGGGCAGAGAATGTGCAGAACTGAGCGGCGGTCATATTTTGTACCGGCATGCGGTACATCTAGTTTTACACTATGTGAAGAGGCCAGTTGTTCACATTCAATGAATTTGTCCATACATACATATAACATACTGTATGTTAGGATAATGAATATAGTGCAGCATCAAGACCAGATCAGAGTTGAATCCAGTTATGCCCACATATACAGTATTTCTTTAAACATACCTGCTCTCCTGCCTGCACTGTGTGAGCTCAAGCAGTCGTGAGGAAAACTATAAGGGAGGCAACGAAGGACTACTGGAGAAAGTTAGAATCTATTCTATAGGAAGAACTACTTCAGGGATTTGGTAACTCTATGTTGAGAGCTTAACTGATAAAGGAAAGAAATTTACTGTGTCTATACAACAAGATTTGGACAGAAGGAACAATCCCAAAAGCATGGAAAGAGTCCATAATCGTCCCTAATTAAAACCTGGGAAAGACCCCAAAGATCCTATAGTAATTACAGGCCAATGGCTCTTACTTCTTAGAGAACTATGGAAAGGATAATAAATGACAGGTTTATCCATGTAGTTGGGACTAAAGAGTTAATCCAAAACTATCAAAGTGGTTTTAGAAGGGGTAGTGGCACCATAAGAAGGGCTCAGGTAAACAAGGAATCAGTTGTAGTTGTCTTTTTTTGATATTGAGAAAGCATAGGGCATGATGTGGAAAGAAGGTCTCCTGATTAGGTTAAGCCTTATTGGGAATCAAGGAAAGGTTCTCTACCTGGGAATTTCTATCAGAATAATAATGGTTCAAGTCAATGGTGTGAAAAGAAGTAACAGGTAGAAAATAAAGCCCTGCATGGCAGGAAGCATCATCAGCATTATATTGTTCTCTATTATGATAAATGAAATTTAAGGAAGTGGAGAATCTTGTGGATGTGGAATACTTTTTTGCTGACGATGTGGCTTTATGGAAAAGAGGAAAGAATTATTGAATTTGTGATGAATAAGATCAAGCAAGCAGTTGATATAGTGGATAAATGGTCCATGAAATGGGGTTTTAGGATCTCGACAAATAAGACCACAACAACGCTCTTCTCAAGAAAGAAAAGTTAAATCATCTGCTAATGAATTAGAGAAGGGGGACTCCTTTAAATATCTGGGAATGTGGCTTGATCAAAGACTATGGTCAGAGCACAAACAGAAAATGATTGATAAATGCAAGACAGTTTTAAATGTAATGAGGTGTTTATGTGGAGTTGAATGGGGAGCTAATAGATCTGCTTTAATGACTATTTACACAGGATTGATCAGGCTGAAAGTGCAGATGGCTAAGAAATAGAGAGGAGAACAAACTGAAAGTAAAAGATATCCCAAAGGAGTAAAGAACATGCTGAAATAGGGAAGCAGGGAAGCAAAATGTTAAAAAAGTGAAACCGTAAACAAAAAGCCCCCTGGTAAAAAAAAGCAGAACTAAAGCGCTTAAGAAATGTGAAGTGAAAAAGATGCTTGGCACCATATTTTTAATAAAAAGAATTAAGGGAAATTATCCACCATTATGAAAAAGTCAGACACGACGACTCTTAATTTTGCTTGGTTACTTATTTTTCATATAGGAAATGAAGGAGGTGTCTCCACCAATATGAACCAACCCAGGGGTGGGGAGCTGGATTCTGATTGGTCAAACAACGTCACTATGGAAAGGAGCGTGAGTTTTAAAACTTAGGACAGGCAGTTGGTGTTCAGTTCTACTTGGATCTGGATGGTGGTTTCTCTGCAGAAAAGCCCTCTTCACATTGTCAATGCATTGGATGTACTACAAAGTATTTGGCAATTGCCTACTCTTACATTGTTTTGGCTCTGTGAATAAAGACGTTTTGTCCGCAACCTACTTCAATCTCAAGCGTGATTTGAAACATCAATTCAGAGAGTGTCTGCAGTCTGGAGGAGAATCAGATTTTTTCCGTGACTCTACTTTCACTCAGAGATAAGATAAGATAAGATAAGGTAAGACTGTACTGATTCCCAAATGGGAAATTCAGTCATAAAAGCAGCCAGGAATAGATAAGAAAAAGAAAATATACAAACAACTTCACAAAAGAAATCAGTTTAAAATTAGTAAGTTAAGATAAATTTGTGAATGCAGTAGATCCTGGCCTAGGACATATCCAATATAGCAATGATACACAACTTCAGATATGATATGCACAGCTGGGCCTGAGACATGGCACACACACACACACACACACACACACACACACACACACACACACACGCCTGCATCCAATGCATCATGCCAGACAGAAAACCCTAATATATTGCAATGCAGTATTCCCTAACAGCATGTTGTGCAGTCTGAGATCCGATAGCATTCCTTTTTACATGCTGAATGGAATAGCCTGTTACTAAAGGAACTGCTGTGTGCGGCCACTGTCTAATAGAGGGGTGAGAGGAGTTGGCCATAATGGATGCCAGTTTGTCCAACATCTTTCTCTCAGAAGCAGGGCGTAGCACCAAATTCCGGGCCCTGGGTACAAGCAATGGCCATGGGCCCCCCATACCCCCATTAAAAAAAAGTGTCTAGAAATCTGTCAACAAACACGGGTGCCCCTACTGCCAGTCCAGCCTGGACTGTTATGTAGCCACAGATTATTCTAAACTACTACTCTCTTCATTCCTGTCACTTCTCTACCTGGACAGATGACTCTACAAGCATGCAGTGTTGGGCAAGCTACTCATCCAGAGGTGTCATCACATGTTTTAAAGTAGTATTGCCAAATTTTATCAGCGATTAGCCTAAAATGTGTTAGACGTATGTTTATTATAAATGCTGGTCATACTGGTAGAGTAGGAATTGGGCTTTTCATGGATATCTTATTGCTAATGTCACAGAATAGGTCTACCCAGTAGTTGTGAAAGAAAAATGTTACATTATTTGATAAGTAGTAGGGTAGACCTAGCCACTGGGGTGTTTGGGGGTACTCCCCCAGGAAATTTTAGAATAGTTAGATGTTTTTTTCCTGCATTCTGGTGCATTTTCACAGGTTATAATAGGCTATATATTTTTTTTTTAATGTAGCTTCATGTAAGATTTGACGCTCAATGTTGCACTTAAAAGTAGTATTGGCAGGCAATACCAGATTGAAAAGTAATATTGCCGGGGCAATACTGAGGATAACTCAGTAAATGTAGCAAGCTGTCAGTTACTCCACATCATCTGAAGCTTCACTACACTACCGGAAGACAAAATGCAGCAAGCTAAGCTATGAAAAAATGTCATAAGTAGCTTAACTATTGTGAAGCTTCTTTTTAATACACAGAAAGGCCTATAAATTAAATCCTGTGATCCAACCAATTGTATTGATCAAACACAAAGGTCTCACAAACAGACAATAAGTAACTAATTATATCTAAATGTAGCCTACTTTTATATGGGTAAAACATTTGTTAAAGTAAACTACATCAGATTGACACATGATAGAAGACACAATTGCTTTTTGTTTTCATTATGGACACTTTTTTTAATTAAGGCACCTGTCAGGCAATACATGTTCACTTTCACTGTCATGTTCTAATTCTAATTCTGTGTTGTGCAGTAGCACTGACAATCGCGATGGTATTGCAGGTAGGCTATTGTTCATTAGTGTGGGCTGTTTGCTTTCACATTTGGGCTCACCTTTCTTGGGAAAGAAGTTTGTTAGCAGTTGATTTGCCTCATCTCTCTCCTGCCTCCATTTTTGTTAATGAAAGATGGATTTTGTTTCATTCACAGTGGGCCAACAGACACACCAGCTCCAACGCGCAGCGCTGCCTCAGCAGCTGAATGAACGTAACGTTAAATGCGCCTAGTTGAAAAGGCCGGTGAAAGCGGACTAAACCATTTTTGCGAAGTGTGGGGGGGGCCCTGTCCCCAGATACTATGTAGGGCACACAATTCAATCCATTAATCGAACGATTTATTATTGCATTAGCTAATACCAACATATATTGTGATATTTAAAGACTATATTAAAAATAATAATAATAATAAAATTAAAAAAATAAATAAAAATACAGATTCCTCATGGGCCCTTCTCCCCCTTGGGGCCCTGGTAACTCAGTCCCCCTTTTCCCCCCACTCCGACGCCCCTGCTCAGAAGATTCGGGGTTTCATTCAATATATTCGGGACTTCATTCAATATATTTGGGGTTTCATTCAATATATTCAGGACTTCATTCAATATATTCGGGGTTTCATTCAATATATTCAGAGTTTCATTCAATATATTCAGGACTTCATTCAATATGTTCAGAATTTCATTCAATATATTCAAGGTTTTTCTTTCATTCAATATATTCTGAGTTTCATTCAATATATTCAAGGTTTTTTTCCTGAACGGCATGCCATAATTTATATTTATATTTATATGGGCAATTCCACGAAAAAGTCAACCTCACCTTAAAACTTTGAGTCTCACCTACATGGACATACAAATTCTTTCAGAAAATTTCCAATACAAAAAAGTATTGCCTCGATGTAAACATTCAACTGAACAAGTTTTGAAAAGATAATCTGTTTGTTAAAATCTTTACCCTATTCAGCCATAATGTAAGTCTATGGAGGGACTTATAAAGAGCATAAGAGGGTGATATCACAAAAAAAGCTGCAATGCAATCAGTTATTTTCTATTGTTATATCACTATTTCTGTGGTTACAGGTTAAAATCCACCGTTTTGGAAGGTTTTTCCAGACGTCACGTCCATAACGTCACGTCCGTAACGCCATTTCTCCCAATGAAAACCAACTTTTTTACATTTACATTTAAAATTAAGTCTTTCTCTGTGTTTACTGAGGTGTCCTGTTTGGTATGAATGTAGTGATATTTACATTTCTCTAGAAATTTCACAGACTTCACAGCAAAAACTACTCTCCCATAAAAGTTTGTCCATTTTTCGTCACGTCCATAACACAAATTGAAAGGCTCATATGATGTAAATCACTATATACATTTTTTGTGTTTGCCTATATTCAGCCATGGAGTTTGCATAAGAATATGAATAAAATTGTGAAATACTGTGGCGGTTATGTGGCATATTGTTCATCAACAATGCATGATGAACAATATGCCACATAACTGAAGTTATGCCTAATGTATGCAATTTTTAAATGAATATTTCACCTTTTTATGAAAATTTATTATTTACCCCCATACATTGAGTTACTAAGGAGTTACTTAGCCTATGTAAAAGCATGGTCTCACTGCATACATTTTCTTTGTCTGGCAACTCCAATTTTACCTTTTTCTTAGCTTTAGCTTAGCATAGGTGCTGATATGTAAAGTAGCCAGATAGCAACTCTTTGGCAAGTCAGGACCTTGGTTCTCGGTTCTGACACACACATGTCATCCAAAAGTTGGGTGGGGGGCCTCTCATATTCAGTAAGCTTAAAGAGATTAAAAGACGTTTTGCACACCTCTTTCAGCAGGCAGGTCAAGCATGTTTAGGAGATCTGGAGTTTAGAAAGGGTCCCTCAAACTGACTATTTCCCAAGCAGTTACCATTTTAGAAAGGGTCCCTCATTCTGACTATTTCCCAAGCAGTTACCATTTTTAGAAAGGGTCCCTCATTCTGGCTATTTCCTAGCCTGACATAGCCCGACCATAATACTGCTGTTCATCCGTATTCATGGTCTGGAGGTTCTTTAACCTGACGCGATTACATGGCAGGGGGGGAGGGCATTCAGTTCTGGTTTGAAATGATTGGACAGCTCATCTAATCAGCTTCATTTATTGGCCGGTAGACTCTCTACCGATGTAAACACGCCCCAGAAGACCGTTCCCAGACCATAGATACGGATGAACATTCGTATAATGGGCGGGCTATGTCAGGCTAGCTATTTCCCAAGCAGTTACCATTTTAGAAAGGGTCCCTCATACTGACTATTTCCCAAGCAGTTACCATTTTAGAAAAGGTGACAGTACCCCAATAACTATTTGTGTTTTGTTGTGGAGATTGGTTGGGTAGCCTGTTGCCACAGTTGAAGAACAGACAAAGTTATTAAAGAGTAGAAGGATTAATGAATCCTTTTAGTATAGTATATCCCAATGTTCTTTATCCTACTGTATGTGAAAATAGTTAATCCAGCAAAAGCATTAGAAGCTTATGGTTGTAATGAAGTAATATGACCGGATGCCATGTTCTTGGGACATGGCAAATAAAATGTTATGCTTTCGGGTTATGGCTCCTGGTGAAAAGACAAACCAAGAGAGGAGTTGAGTTATGAATAACTTAAATGAGAGGTAAAAGCAATACGAGAAGACAGCTAGCTATGAAATAGACCTATTGCTAATAAAAACTGTAAGGCCTTATGTAAAAACAATATTTAACTAGCTGGACATCATTACAGAAGTTGAGCTGTAATGTTAGAAGTCGAAGAATGAAGAGAGAAAGAAGGCCAGAGTGTATGTGTGTGTGTGTGTGTGTGTGTGTGTGTGTGTGTGTGTAAACACAGATAAGAAGAAGAGGAGTAAGAGAGAGAGATGGAGTGTAAGCACACATACCTGGCAGAAAATGAAAGACATCGCTATGAAGTTTTTTTTCTATTCCATAGTGCATAACTGTAGAGAAGTATTAATAACTATATGTGACTAACTGCATTAATATGTAACACCATTATAGTCGTAAAGGTTGAACTGTTATATTACAGCATGTATGCGTGTGTTTAGTTTATGAGTTGGGACTGTGTACTGTGAGGATTATTAGACACATAAAAAGGACAGAAAAGGCATGACCTTGAGGTGGCAGGCTAAAGTAGGGTTGAGGACATGAGGGAGTTACGGAATGGACAATTTGGAGAGAGTTGGTATCAGGGTTGGCGTTTTGGAGAAGATAACTGCAGACTTGTGTCAACAACCAGGAGTCTTCAAAAACATGATCAAAAGCATTATGAAGGTCAACTCTTCTGGGCAACCAGTTGACTTCACTGCAGTGAAATCTTATTTTCACATTGCCAACTCTTGGGTTTTATTGTCTATGCTTATACCCTGTTGGTTCTGTGAGTAAAGAGCGTCTCGTTCTGCAACATATCTCTGTCCCAGCGGTGCATGCTTCCTTTGAAGGCAAATAATTTGAAAAGTTATAAGGATAATCAATTTGAAGGAAAAAAAACACCACAAACTGAACTCATAATTTTCAGAAACATCAACAGGTATGTCTATTTTTTCGTGTCAATCAAATCAACTTGTTTTAGATGTTTAAGCCTTATACCTGTAGCCTGGTCATTTTTATTTCTGTTGGTGATTCAAGATTCTACATATATTATATATTGAAATAGGAAAGTGTTACACTGAGGTGGTCAGCTGCATCTGGGCGATTGTGCCGAATTTATGCAAATTGCTGTACGAAGCCAATAATACTCTTTTTAAAAAGATTTCATTATGATCTAATTTACCAAATCAGATTTAACGGATCTGAGTACTAATTTAAATAACTACCACTTTAATACCTAAAATAATCATATAAGGCCCTCTCAATGGAGAGATGGTAGATCCAAACCCTAACCCCTTAAATTTCAATTAATAAAAATACTTCAACTTTTGAATTTTATATGTCAAATTTTGTCACTAAAGGACTTTTTCATTACTTTTAAAAACAAAGCTTGATAGATACAATCATTGTAGATTGGTGTAATCAATCTTTCTCCAACACTGTAACACTTGCTCCACAGATTCCATTGAATTCAATAATGGGAAACACAACATCAAACTCCAACATCGATGTGACTAATATTACAGGGATGCCAATATTGGTGTACTACGCTGAGAATGTGATGGAAATGAAGGAGGCGGTGGTGGACAGCAAAGCTGAGATCTCAATGAGCTGTGCCTACAATAAAAGTGTTTTGGGAGCAAAAGGGACACTTTATAGTTCCGGGCAGGCACACGAGGTTTATGAAGCCACCAAACGTGTCACCTGCATGACCCTTCAAGCAGGAGATTATATCAAATTTACGGGAGTTGGGGAGATTTACGCCAACGTCTTTGTGAGAGACGTGCAGCTGCTGCAATGCAGACATGAAAATGGTCATTGAAAACTACCATGTTCCGTGTGGCAAGTTCTTTATTCTGTCAAAAAAACGCAACACCAAGCCCCAAAAATATAGGGCCAATATTAGGGTGGACGAGAATAGACACATTGCATAGATACATGATGTCATAATCTAAAATCCTTAAAAATATGCTTTTGATTTAACCTTTGATTGATCTACCTTTGATTTTGCTGTTTTTGTGTCTAATCTGAACTTTGAGATCAAATAAAGAATCAGCAGCTTTGACTACAGCAGACCCAGTGTATTCTCTGTTCCATTTGCTTCAGATATGAATGAATTCTTAGATTCGTCTTCCCGGGTATGAACATATTAAATGTACATTAATGTTGTTTGTCCGACCACAGGTTTACAGAACAATAATTTTGCTATTTGGTATTGAGAGTGAGCCAGGTGTAGGCTATCTAGTCCGATAGACAAGTCTGTGGCTCTAGTGTCTATGTGAAGAAGACAGTTGTTCACATTCAATGAATTTGTCCACACAATTTAATAAACTTACAAGATATGTTATAATGAATGGATAATGAAAATAGTGCAGCATCAAGGCCAGATCAGAGCTGAATCCAGGTCAAGTTATGTATATTGCATTCTTTAACATACCAAAAAGCACAACAACATCCATAATGCGCTAACAAGCTCACCATTTATATATGGGCAATTCCACCGTTATGGACGTGACATTTTCATGCATTATTGATGAACAAAATGCCACATAACCTCCGCAAACCTAGCAGTATTTCACAATTTTGTTCATATTCTTATGCAAACTCCATGGCTGAATATAGGCAAACAAAAAAAAATGAATATCATGATTTACATTATAAGAATATGAGCCTTTCAATTTGCGTTATGGACGTGACGAAAAACGGACAAACTTTTGAGACAGAGTAGTTTTTGCTGTGTAGTGTGTGAAATTTCTACAGAAATGTAAATATTACTACATTCACACCAAAGAGGACACCTCAGTAAAGACAGAGAAAGACTTAATTTCAAATTTAAATGTAAAAAAGTTTGTTTTCATTGGGAGAAATTGCGTTATGGATGTGACGTTATGGACGTGACACCTGGAAAAACCTTCCAAAACGATACAAAACCATTGGGAATGGTGGATTTTAACCTTTAACGACAGAATTAGTAATAAAACAATAAAAAATAACTGATAGCATTGCAGCTTCGTGTGTGTTATCACCCACTTATGCCCATTATAAGCCCCTCCATTGACTTACATTATGGCTGAATAGGGTAAAAAATTTAACAAATAGATATCCTTTCGAAACTTGCTCAGATGATTATTTACATCGAGGCAATACTTTTTTTGTATTGGAAGTTTTCTTAAAGAATTTGTATGTCCGTGTAGATGAGACTTGAAGTTTTAAGGTGAGGTTTACTTTTTCGTGGAATTGCCCATATATATATATATATATATATATATATATATATATATATATATATATATATATATATATATATATATATTATCAGAGAACATCAGTGGTTTGCAGGGTCCAGAGCCTCTGGCTGCAGCAAATGAACTAGGTTAATCCCACCTCACCGCCCCATGCATGGATGGCAGTTAGAATGTGGAGATAATGTGACTCTGAGAGAGAGAGAGAGAGAGAGAGAGAGAGAGAGAGAGAGAGAGAGAGAGAGAGAGGGAGAGAGCATAAGGTTTGTGTGAGGGAGAGAGAGATTGCCAGGAACTCAATTTCTCTGAGAAAGTATGTTAGGTAGATTGTTGGTATGATTAATGATATTATTATTATTAATATTACTCTTATTGCTATTGCTACTAGTATTACTAATATCAGAGAGGAGTCCAGCGGTCAGTATTCCATGTAATGATCTTTGCTAATATTATTAAGTCAAATTGTGGCTTACTGTAAAAAGATAAAAATGTGAAATATAAAGTTGAGAAAATCTAGAGTCTTAGTGACAGTCATCACAATAAACCAAATTTAGCTTCAACATTTTTACTCTCTCCCTAGATTCCTATCAGAATTAGGATAACTGAAGTTGTTTATTCTATCCTTTGAGATATTTGTAGAGTTGAATAATTTCCTGTCCTTACCCTCTCAAGTGGTGTCTTCTCTGCTAGACACTAGAGGGCGCTGTTGAACATTGAAATCAAGTGTCTCATAGGAATAGCAAAGATACTTGATCAACCGTCCCATACACTGGAAGAAGCAGATGGATTTCAACACATAAAGGACATACTCAGGTTTGCTGACATATTTCACAGTATATGGTTTTGTTCACACACATACACTCCCACACAGAGAGCAAAGATGCCAAGCATGGGAGCAAAAGTCAAAATACACATACAGTACACACAGACACATTTGTCAAATCAGTCACATGAAGTGGACAACAAATAATATGTGCGATCCCCTAGCAGTGTGGTACCCTATACCTAGCCTATGAAAATGATCTACAAGAGTATATTGTTGTTATACAAAACACTGTTATCGGTACTTGAGATCATCTGAATAGGTGCACATAGCAAACATTAATGACTTACTGAGCAAATATGAACTGACTTCCTGCTTCACTTACACGTAAAACCACAGAGAACCAACAACTGAGCTGATCAATAACAGAAACATCAACAGGTACAGTATTTTTTTTTTTTTTTTTGCTGTTGTTGTTAATCAGATAAATCTGTTTTAGATGTTTAAAACTTTCACCTGTTCAGTCTGAGAGTAGCTTAGTTATTTTATTTTGTGATTTAATATTATAATTTCTTTAAAAAGTGAAACACTGCGACGGACAGCTTTATCTATGAAATAACTAAATAACACCCTACGTACATTTTGGTGCGCTGTCTGTGTGTAAATGCTGAATGCAAAAATATGGGGCCGATATTTGGGTGGACGAGGGTGGACACAACCACAAATCTAGTCAAGAAACAACAAACAAATGTAATTCATTACATAGATATATAATGTCAAAATCTGAAATCCTTTAAAATATGCTTTTGATTCAACCTTTGATTGACCTACCTTTCATTTTGCAGTTTTGTGTCTTGTCTTGAGCATTGTGTACTTACTTAGAAAAACACTCCTTCTAATGAGAACTACCACCAATGTGTGTGTGTGTGTGTGTGTGTGTGTGTGTGTGTGTGTGAGAGAGAGAGAGAGCTTGGTAATAATAATAATTATTATATACTAACAAGAAAGAATGTGGCTTACTGCAAATAATGAAAATGTGAAATATATTTGAGAAAAGTTTTAGTGATAGTCATCACAATAAACCAAAATTACCTAATTCCCTGGATTCCTATCAGAATTAGGATAATTGGATTTGTTTATTATATTTTTTGGGAGATATTTTTGGGATTGAATAATTTTCTGTCCTTACCTTCTCAAGCGCTGTCTTTTCTGCTAGACACTAGAGAGCGCTGTTGACTATTGAAATCAAGTGTCTCATAGGAGTACACTGGAAGCAGCAGATATCAACTCAACTCACAATGGACAGACTCACGTTTGCAGACATATTTCACAATATATAGTTTTGTTCATTTATAGGCCTGAATTCATATGCCTGAATGTGCAGTAATGCCAAAGGCTTCAGTATGGGTGGGGGGCCCTCTCATATTCAGTAAGCTTAAAGAGATTAAAAGACGTTTTGCACACCTCTTTCAGCAGGCAGGTCAAGCTAGTTTAGGAGATTCGAAGTTCTATTTTCCCAAGCAATTACCATTTTAGAAAGGGTCTCTCATTCCGACTATTTCCCAAGCAATTATCTATTCCGGAGATACTGTTTCAGTCTTAGACCTTCATCAGGTAAAATCCTTAAGTATGCGGGGTCCTTTCTAAGCTCATAAGGTTAAAAAGGTCAAACCATCTGATGATGAGATGACTAAAATGAGAATCAGACTACCCTCTTACTGAATGAAGGATGAGACCAATGGATGAGACACAGTAGCCTGATTTATCCCACCCATAATACGGCTGCGTATTCATGGTCTGGAGACGGTCTTCTAGGGAAGGGTTTACATTGGTTAACAGACAACCAGCCAATAAGTGAAGCTGATTAGAAGAGCTGTCCCAATCGTTTCAAACCAGAACTAAATGCCCTCCCCTTAATGCCCTGGAGGTTGAGGAACCTCCAGACCATGAATACAGATGAAGAGCAGTATTATGGGCTGGCTATGTCAGGCTAGAGACACAGTGCTACAGGTCCACACAGCTAACGTATAAGGATTGATGCAAGGTTGCCAGGCTCCACTGATAGGCCTACTGATAAAGTACACACATGAACTGGATTACAGTAAACAGACTATAGATTCACTTCTTCTGTTCCAATATCATCTGCTTATTTGTGAGGTGTGTGTGTGTGTGTGTGTGTGTGTGTAGTGGGATGGTGCTGGCTGAGGTCACAGACAGTAAAGACACACACAGTAAGCACACAGGGGCCGTGGGATGCAGGTGTGTGTGTGTGTGTGTGTAGTGTAGTGGGCTGCTGCTGGTTGAGTTCAGACAGTAAAGACACACAGTAAAGACACAGGGGCCGTGGGATGCAGGTGTGTGTGTGTGTGTGTGTAGTGTGATGCTGCTGGTTGAGTTCAGACAGTAAAGACACACAGTAAAGACACAGGGATCGTGGGATGCAGGTGTGTGTGTGTGTAGTGTGATGCTGCTGGTTGAGTTCAGACAGTAAAGACACACACAGTAAAGACACAGGGGTCGTGGGATGCAGGTGTGTGTGTGTGTGTGTGTGTGTGTAGTGTGATGCTGCTGGTTGAGTTCAGACAGTAAAGACACACAGTAAAGACACAGGGATCGTGGGATGCAGGTGTGTGTGTGTGTGTGTGTGTAGTGTGATGCTGCTGGCTGAGTTCAGACAGTAAAGACACACAGTAAAGACACAGGGATCGTGGGATGCAGGTGTGTGTGTGTGTGTGTAGTGTGATGCTGCTGGCTGAGTCACAGACAGTAAAGACACACAGTAAAGACACAGGGGTCGTGGGATGCAGGTGTGTGTGTGTGTGTAGTGTGATGCTGCTGGTTGAGTTCAGACAGTAAAGACACACACACAGTAAGGACACAGGGGTCGTGGGATGCAGGTAGCTTTATAATGCTTTTATTCAATAAAGACCACAGCCTCTCACAACAGCTGCAGCTATCAGACACAATAGAGCTTCACTTCGCTTTACTCTACTTGAGTGATCCAACCTGGGACAAGCAAGTCTGTCCGAGCAATGAACTGTACAAACACACACTCGCACACACACACTCTCTCTCTTACACATACACACACAGAAAAATGAAAACGCTGCTACACACACACACACACACACAGTTTTCTCGTTCATGTGGGTAAAACACATGCATATAGCCATGCACGCACTTTAAAAGATTTTCATGTACTTTCCATATCTTTCTCTCTTGTGCTTGCACACACACACAAACACAAACACACACACACACACACACACACACACACACACACAGAAAGCGCAAAGATGCCGAGCAGGGGATTTTGACTGCAGAACACTGGCAGGTTTAGCAAGCTGCACACACACACACTTGTGTGTAGAGCTGCCACGCACCGCGGGCTTGCTGTGGAGACTCCGGTAGAAAACACACATTCCTCACACACCTCCACACACACACACACACACTCTCCCTCTTCCTTGTTTTTACCATCTACTATACATGAAACAGTGATATGGACACACTTCAGTCCTCGTCAACACCAAACGCCACCACCGCTGTCCTCCCAGTCCACAGCGAGCGCATATAGAAAATAGACTTCTGATGCTCCTAAGTAAAGTAGGGTACATTCTCTAGTTACTTACGGACTGATAAATACTCGCCTGTTGGTTCTCAAAATATATATATATGTATATATTTACAAAGGTCCATGCGTCCCACCATATACATACCTAACGTATAGCACAATAAATAGTCACAAGTTTAATACAACATTGATGACGGCAAGATGAACGGTCTTGCCAAGATGAACGGTTTCCTTTCAACATGAACGACTGAATGATGCACACGGGGGGACTCAGGCTATATTTAGGGGTGTGTGTGGTGGCATTGAGTTCAGGCCAAATGGGACTCTAGACCAGGCCTGGGCAAACTAAGGCCCGGGGGCCACATGCGGCCTGCTGAGCTATTTAATCCGGCACGCCATGCCAAGTAGACTTAGATTATAGGCCTAAATTATTAAATTTGTTGTAGTCATGAAATACAAATCCCCCTTTTTAACCCTGTATGTTAACATGTCCTCTGAAGAAAGTGAGGCTACTGGTTTGAGACTTGCCAATTTACCGGCATGAAGCAGTTGCCGGTTAACACCCGGCCCATTAGTGAAAATCTAAACGCCAATGTGGCCCTTCGACCAAAATAATTGCCCACCCCTGCTCTAGACCATCCCCAACCCCCCCAATACATACACACACACACACACTTTCCCCCCGTCCTCCATCATCTGGTTGTGTTGTAGTACTAATAGCTGCATGTCTCAAGAAAGTGGGTGGGACCATTGAGGTGTGGGGAGCTGTCGGTATTGGCTCATGTTGGCCTGAGCCCTGGTGATTGACAGCTAGCCCAAGACCACAGGGGGTCGGCTGACAATAAAAAGGATTTACATGCTCAGCCTGGCTCAGAGGACTCCTGGTTGGCTGGATATACTGTTTGCGCTCAATGGTATATTATTGACCTTTTTCACCTGACCGCCATATTCCGAACGAAAACGAGGCTCGGGTGGAGGAAGTGCAGCCGAAAAGTTCATTTAATTCAATTCAATTTTTTTTGTAGAGCGCTCAAATGCAGTGCATTGTCTCGCGGCGCTTTACCGACAGTACGGGAAGCATCCATGAGAAACGGGAGCAAGAAAAAACTCCCTTCGCTTTATAAATAATAATTAATCATTTCTCACAGATGCCGAACAGAAAATCTACTGCTGGTCCCCTCTCTTACTGTTTGGTCAGGTGGAAAGTTGGGCAGATAAGGGGCATCCCATCCCCAGAAACTACTTCTGGGGAAGTTTTACCACCCAAGCCTCGTTCTAGTGCCTCACAGTGACGTAGGTGAAAAAGGTGAATGGAGAGCATGCAGACATGATCCATCAGGCTGGCCTAAAAGATGTCTCAGAATGAGGGCCGTATTTCAGAGAGAGAATCTGGGGTAGCACCACTGTTAGTACTGTACTGTATGTCTCTGTCTCTTTGATTCTGCACTAACAAAACCCTCCCAGGACTTTTCCTCAGTGTAGCAAAGGATTTCATAAACACATTTCAAACAGGCTTTCAACAGCAAGAGCAAGTCTCTATACTTTGGGGAGGTTGCGGGGGTTGGTTGAGCGAAAGAGTGAAAAGACGAGAAAGACAGCATGAGAGAGGGGGATGGAGAGAAAGTGAGAGGAAGAAGGAGACAGAGAGAGAGAGAGAGAGAGAGAGAGAGAGAGGGGAGAAAATGAAGTAGAGAAAAAGAAGAGGAAATTCTAAGATGGGTCGAGTTTGGCACAGCAGTAGGTGGTTGCTAGGCTACAGGTCTGCGGGTGCACAGAAAGCATCTCTTTGAGGCCGAATCTCATAATGAACACACTGACCCCTTCAAGCTTTTAACACACGCACACATACACACACTCATAAACACACACACACACACACACACATTCACTCACTCACACACACAGGGGAGTGGGTACAGAGGCCATCAGTCGTGTTTGCCATTATCATCATCATGTTGTTAAGATGGAGCTGTGGTAAGACATATACACACACACACACACTCTCTCTCTCTCTCTCACACACACACACACACACATTGTTAAGATGGAGCTGTGGTAAGATGACACCTGACAGACGGCCAGATGATGGATGTCTCTCTAGAAGCCCGTCGGCACGGCAACGAGAGGTAATGACCAGTAATGCCCACTGCTAATGGAGGCCTGAGATGGACAGACACACTCAGCATCCGCTACGCTTTTTTTTCTCTTTTTTTTACCCATCATGCACCTCTCTCTCCCAGCAGGGGTTTGTCAGGTCAGCCCCGCAGTGCCGCTCATGAACGAGATTCACTGATGCCAAGCAACCAGCCATACTCTTACTGCTGTGTGTGTGTGTGTGTGTGTGTGTGAGAGAGAGAGTGAGTGTGTGCGTGTGTGTGTGTGAGTGAGTGTGTGTGCGTGAGAAAGAGTGGCTTATTTAATGTATGTATCCGTGTGTGTGTGTGTGTGTGTGTGTGTGTGTGTGTGTGTGTGTGACTGAGACTTGCCCTATTCATGTGTATATCTTGAGTGTGTGTAGTGAAAGAAAGTGTGTGTGTGTGTGTGTGTGTGTGTGTGTCTGTCAGACTGCGCCAATCTTGAAAGGCAGCCAATTTCAAAGCTGTTGACAGCAACAGCACCCCTCATTCTTTGAGTCAGTCCGCCACCCCAACCCCTCC